>VUJU01001200.1:0-64644 GCA_009835225.1 Aphis craccivora
ATAAATATAGCGTTCCGATGGTAAACGTTGAAAATTATATTTTAATCGTTGTATTAAATTAACACATTTATATTCTATATTTTGCTATAAAATATTTCAAGTTAAATAAAAAAATTATTATAGTGTGATATAAATATAATTAGCAGGAAAATAATTATTAATTTTTGATTCTCATACAATGAAGTTCAATATATATGCATTCCAGATTGACAAGAAACTTTTGCTGATGAAAGTTCACTTTTTTTTGGCAATCGCCAGTAAGAAAACATTTAAATTATTACATACATTTTTATATGTTTTACGTAGGTATTTTCTAAACATTAAAGGCTATTATATAAGTAAACATTTTTACTTGTTTTATTTTAGTATAATAATTATTCAACGTTCTTTATTTTTTAAATTTTAACGAAAATATATTTTACTGTGAATTATTTGATAATATTATTTGTAGAGATTATTATAATTTTTTCATGTAAGGATTGAGAAATAGCGTTTTATATATTATAGGTACTTATTTATTTTCTATGGCGACATATTACCGCTTCACATATTTGATAACATAACCTATAATCAAACTCGATGATAAGCTTATTCTATGATTTTTTTTTTATATTTTAATTTTAAATGGAAATATGTAACTATTTTGAAATCGTAATTTTTTTCTTAGATTAGTATTTATCACTTAATTTTCCATAAGTTTAATAAAAATCAAATATATTCTAATATCAAAAACATAAAAAAACTAAATTTAAAATGTGAAACGTACGTTAAGTATTTGTACATAACATGCGTTGAAAACAAATGAATATGTATCGTTGTAGTACTTTCATATTATCATTTATATAATTTATTTATATTCATATTAAATAATAACTTTTTATATGTTCATCATTTAGGTTCTGCTCCAATAGTTCCATTCTTGTCAACGATATCGAAGCAACGGGGATATTCTTCTGTCATCGTTGGTTTAGTCTTCACATTACTTACGATTCCAGCCTTATTAGTACGCCCTGTTATAGGTGCCATAACCGACAAATACAATTGTCGCAAGATTGCATTAATTTCAATCATATTCACCAACAGTCTTGTTTTATGTGTACTGATACTATTACCGGGCACATACGTGAAAACAGAAATTGATGACGTCGATGTGCTCAAGTCACCGTTGTTTTGGTTATTTTTCAGCACATTAGCCGTATTGAACTCGGGTATCACTGCGAGATCCGTTATGGAGAATACAATATGCATTGCCGTATTAGGTAAGATATTTGAGTTATTATTATCATTTATTACAAAGTTGAAATTAACATTATTGTGAAAAAGTTTTACAATTAATAATTGCTAAAGTTATAAAGCACAACTAGTGTATTTTAATTCATACACGTTTAGAAACATAATAATATATAATATACAATTATTAGGTATATAATATATAATTATTAATTTATTTAATTTTTAACTAAGTCATAATTATTGTTGTAATATATATAATATATATAATATACCATTAGTTATTACAGAGCACATATTTTTATTTACTAAAAAGTATCAAAATATGCCATATGATATTATGCAATCAAAATCGTGAAAATATGCTAGAAATTTTTTTTTTTCAAAATGAAT
Organism: Aphis craccivora; assembly: GCA_009835225.1. NCBI lineage: Eukaryota > Metazoa > Arthropoda > Insecta > Hemiptera > Aphididae > Aphis > Aphis craccivora. Next base: position 1,624 of record VUJU01001200.1, read on the forward strand.
TATAGCGAAAAAAATGCACAATAATTTTTATTTGAATTATAAATTTAACAACTTATGGTAATTAATAAGGTGTATATTTAATGGAAAAAATTGTTGAATTACAAGTTTAAAATTGTATTTATTATTAAAATGTATAATGATAAGATGAATTTACAATTTTTCTTCAGTGAAGCTGTGATGTTTATCTGTTGACATATTTTTAATGATTAAGAACGGTTGTTTGATATTAACTGAAATTATTCCGGCATATAACCTTGTAATGTATGCAAAAATATGCAACTACTCATATGCAGAAACATGCAAGAAAAAAAATTACCATTTGTTTCAAACTTTTATGATTCTTTTCAGATAATCGACAAAGGTATGAAGTATGAAATAGATAAAAAATATGAAATTTTATAGAAATCCGTGCTCTAGTAAGTACCTACCTACATATCAATTTAGAGTATAAATGTAGGTCATATCATATTTATATACCATAAATACTAAATAAGACTGTACTTACCCACTATTATTTAGTGTTTATTTAAAATTATATAAGATAATCATTTGTTTTATACTTTGAATGTAGTATTATTTAATTGAAAATTGATCATTATATTGAAGTTTCGTGATCAATTAATTGTTATTGATTATTGACATTGACTCAAATATTATGTCATTTTTATAAAAATATAAATAGTGACGCACTTGGTTATAATAAATTGATAACTCTATAATATTTCGTTAATTATTTATAGGTATTAAGCAATAATAATATTTGATAAGGTATAACTAATTAGTAATTAGTAATTAACTATAACTATCTACAGGTAGCTATAATATTGGATTTCACTTAAACGTATCATTATTCATTTTACACGGTGAAAGTATTATAGATATTATTGAAGTTTTTTGTCTGTCATCTGTCATCAGTACGGTTCGATACATCCTTACATTCTTCCAAAATAATTAACAAAAAAAATTTGGTAAAACGTTCTTTTTAAATTATATTTTATATATTTTATGTGAACGACTTTTTTTTTTTTTTTAATGGCTAGTTTAAATACTTATGTATGACAATAACATGTAACTTGTAAATAATTCTGAGTTTATGTTTGTTTAATATGAAACAACTGCGAATAAGCGATCATAATAATGAATGTTATTAGTCATTTATAGAACGATGGGGTGTAACAATTAGGACAATGCTTGAGCACGGTGAACATAAAAAGGATAATTGTTTTATTTGTCACTAAAAATTAACATTCTCACGTACCAGATACTGTTAAAAATTATTGTAAAACTCTAAAAATTAAAATCAAAAAAAAGGAACACTCTGGAATCAATTTGATTTTTTGAAATTAACTTTTATTTTTATTTAAACAAACAATGCTTTTAGTAGTTATAGTAGTAACTTTACAAGTGAATTTTCTTAAGCAGTACTTATCAGCAGAGATTATTGTGACTCGATTTGATCTTATGACTATTTTTTTTTCTTCTCATGCTCTTTGGTGAAAAAGAGATAAAGAAAAGTATCTTATATTTGAGCGTAATTTGTAAAAAGATGCAAAATAAATTTTTTTTTTTTTCAATTTGTATTTTCGAAATGACCGTCTTCTGGGTCTTTATCGAAGACTATTTCGCTTGTGAGGTGTAGAGTGCTGTGTGTTGCACTTGCACCCCCTTCTTTTAGGAAGAGAATATTCACGTGTGTGGATTTCACTCCCAGTGGAGTGGGTCCGGTGGGGGGAGAGAGACTACAGAAAATTCTGCAGAATATTTTTTGTACTGAGCCGGGTTCGAACTGGTGACTGCGCGCGTCGTGGCCAACTTGTGTACCACTGCACCACACTGCCCCTTAAAGTAAATTTAAGAATATTAATACTGTACTATAGTTATCAGTATTGACTTATTCTGATTACTAGTGATTTATGAGAAAAATTGAAAGTCAGTCTACTAATAAGAAGATACTTGAATAGATTTTTTATTTTTTATTTCTTATTTAATCAAATTTCAGTAAGTGGTTGAATACCTATGTACAATTTTATTGAATCGTGTCGCATTCACTATAATGAATTCAGTACTAATAATATTATATCGTATTTCTTATGGTCATTTAAAATTTTTTTTAATGCTAATTCAGTTTATATTATCTGTTAAGGTGAACATAATCATAAATTTGGAGAACAGAGAGTATGGGGATCAATTGGCTGGGGCACGACATCTTTCGTATGCGGCGCGATTATAGATTGGTTCAGTAGAAGTCAAGACTACAAAAACTATACCCCTGGTATGATAATGGCATTGGTGATGACGATTTTAGATCTATATGTTGCATCAAAAATTGAGGTAAATAAAAATGAATTGTATATTTTGAGAATTCAGAAATCTTATTATAAATGACTTAACGTTATTTGTACTTATATAATCATTTAAATACTATCCATTACTGATAATTTATTCGAAACATAAAAAAAACTGTACATCGTTTTCCTTTACACATTATTATAATTTAAAGTATTTATAACATTTAATATTAAAAAATATAATAAAATTGAACGAAAATGTTCACGACTAATTAAAATACAATAATAAGTGTTTAAATATTATTATTTTTATTTTTTAAGGATGTTCAAAATATTGATAAAAAAACTGAAGCAGGTGATATGAAACAAGTACTAACTAACATAAGAGTGCTGTCATTTATTTTCTGGGTTATAGTTTTTGGATTTTTAAGTGCCTTTGTGTGGTATTATTTATTTTGGTAAGCAATAATCTACAATATTCTAACAGGTATTAAAGTTTTTACTTTATTTGATTGTAAAGTTATCAATACTTACAAAAAATCAATTAAATTAATTTAAACAAAAATATTGTTAATTGATTAAAAAAAAAAGATAAAAATTGTTATTTTCTATGCAAATAAAAATCCAGTAGTTTATAATTTATATATATTGTGAAATTTAAATAATAATTAATAATATATTTCTTATATTATATCCCAATAGGTATCTGGAAGACCTTTCGAGATTGTACCATCCCGAAACCATATCGTACATAAAGACTTTAGAAGGGTTGACTCAGACAATTCAATGTTTTGGTGGAGAAGTTCCGTTTTTCTTCCTGTCCAGTAAATACCGCAAAATTCAAATCCACTAATATTTACATAATTACATGTTCTAATATTAATAATATTACCGTTTACAGGCTATATTCTCAAACGAGTGGATAGCATGAAAGTGTTTTCTTTGATGTTTTTCGGGTTCGCAGTTAGATTTTTTCTGTATTCAATAATTAAAAATCCGGTTTGGGTGTTACCAGTTGAATTGTTGAATGGAATAACGTTCGCATTGGCTTATGCAGCAGCGACTTCGTACACAGCTGAGATCACTCCTGTCGGTGCTGAAGGAACACTTCAAGGCATTGTGGCGACGGCTTTGTTTGGAATAGGTATGCAGCAAATAAATTAATTTTTTCATATCAATAATTATTCACATGATCATTTTAGTTTTTAAAAAAAGTATTTATTTATATTTTCTGTTTCAGGAATACCCATGGGAAGTTTCGTTGGTGGATTTATGTTTGATCGTTTGGGAAGTATTACCTCTTATGCAATTGTAAGTGGTGTTGCGTTTTCCATATGCATTGTTCAAATGATCGTAAATCAATTAATAAATCGATATTCTAAAGACACAAATTTAAAAAAAAATCGTACCGTTGGTGGTAATGCAGTGGGCGATGTTAATGATAATTTATGAGCTAATTAAACATTTCATATTATATAAATAGACAAACATAAATATTTTTAAAGAATTTTAAACTACTTAAACGAGAATAGTTGTAATTTGTACATATCGTAAATTTTTATGTTGTAATAAAAATATAATAAATAATATTATTGAATCTTTTGGCAATCGCCTTAAGGCTATAAATGGCTTTAATAATATAAATTAAGTAAAAACATACACATGTTAGCATAATATAGTAGTATGCACTCACATATTTTGATCCCCTTTGTTCCATTTTGTTTATTATCATAAAATATCTTAGTACAATAAATTGAACTTCTATTTAACGAAAGTTGCTGTTTCGTGAAATATTTTTAAGAACTTCGACCTTCATTGTTAATTTACTATGTAAGTTTATCTCTAAATAACTAAGCTGATATTTTATATAGCGAATAAATTATTCGATGACAAACCTATTGTTGTAAATATTGCCACTATCAAATATTAAATATTTATTTTTACATTTAAGAATTAATTAAATATAATATATAATATTTGAATGTGTGAATTTGTATGCAACTTAATTAAATAATAATAAAAACAACATATACATTGTATTTAATGATTTTATAACGATGAATAGTGCACACAACTCTTTAAACTGCGTATAGGTTTTACAGTAATTGTCATTCGTCAGTATAACTACAAAATCACAGTTATCTATGACGGTCGATACTTGAATAATATTAACATGCATAATGTTTTGACGGCTCGATTACAATATTTTGCCTTGCAGTCATTGGTTTTCCATCATTTAACGAGATTTATAACACTCTAAAAGTATATTTGGGTGAGTATTGATCTGTGATTATAGGTGGTTGAGCAGATTAATAGAAGCGTGTATGAAACGTGCAAAATAGATTATGGCAGACATCCCAATAAAAATTATATGACGAAAATAACGCACTTGCAGTGAACGTCTTACCCCGATACCACTTTAAGTAAACCATAAAATTGAATGATATAAAAACATCTATAATTTGTTTAAACATGTATTATATGCCTTTATCGATATTTACATTTAAAAGTAATATAGGTAATAGGATATGTACATTATATACACAGTGAACTGCGAAGTTTTCCTGTTTGCTTTATAGTATATATAAAATACCGGCTGCTTTTTACCTACCTATAAGAATTTATTCATAAAGTCGAAATAAAAAAATTAGATAATAATTATTTCAATGTAATAAATTTATGATTTTTATTTTTTGTGTCAATGACCCATTGTCAAAAATACTCAACTATTTACGATTTCTTCAATACGCTTTGTTGAACATCACATTATCAGTACTTACTCGGTAGGTTTTGTAATTAATATAAGTTCTTGTATAAACATTTTATATGACGGTGGAGTCTAATCATACTTAAACTATTATTTCATATTAATGCGCCAGTATGTTTCAGTTATATCTATAGTAAACAATTATAATATAATAAAATATTGTAAATATTTATGCATAAAAAATGCATCATTTCCAGATCAACGAGAAGTTATTGCCAATGAATAATGAATATGCATTGTATTTTAGCCATGGCTGGTGAGAATAAGCTTAATATTTAATGTATATACACATCGATGTTTAGCAATTTAAAGTTGCCTTATATATTTTATGTATTTTTCATAATTTAGTTAATTCATGAATTGGTGACTATGGGTGGTCAGTTTTCGGCCCTCGTCGTACTCAAATGCGGTTCTTATCTTATTTATAAAATCAAAATTTAATCATTAATTATTTAATTTCTTTGGTATACGTTTATATTAATGTATTTATAAACGTTTTGACTTTTGGTATAATTGTATAGGTTAGGTTTATAATTAATCCATTTAGTTCCCGCGAACATCACAAATTCCTGTTTGGCACTGATGGTTTAAATCTTAATTGTGTTATTAATTATTATAATGAGAATACAATATCTTAATTATATTATTGTTATTAATCAAAATGGCGTGTAAGGCTAATGATGTCGGCAATTGAATGTTGGAATAATGTACTGATACCGTTTCCAGCACAGTTATCATGCGGAAGTAGTGGAATTGCAGGTTCCTATATTTGAAAAAGATATTTTATTAAGGTAAGACGAATTCGTTCTCGTTTAAATTTATAATGATCCCAATTTACTGGTAGACTTCGCTATTGTATTACACACATTTTTAGGGAAATGATAAACTACGGCAAAAAAAAAAATATATATAAAATGTTAACTTTATAGAATCTGTGACAAAACTGATAAGATACATTATACAGACTATAGAAATTTATTTGATATATCGACTATGTATAGAGTATACTATATATTGTTTAATATTCATAGTACATACCATTACGATAACATATACATAAATACGTTAGTGGTTAATCGTTTAATTAGATACCTATACGTGTTATGATATAGTTAATAGTTATATATAAGTACGCATTTGATCGGTGACTTACCTTCATGATCAACAACGTTTGTACGTTCCCTTGTAATATGTACGTATTTATGTTAATAGATCGTGGTAATCGTATTATAATCTAAAATTTAAAAATCGAAATAATAAACTAATAATACAATACTTGTTAATAGGTACTATAATAAGTAGTATTACCTATCATTTTGATAATCCTTTACTTGTTATGCTATTGAATCGATACTTAGTTATTTAGTATTTTAACTTTAAAATAAGCGAAATATTTTGAAAAGAAAATGCCAATCTAAATAACTAGTAAAATTTTTAAGTACTCGTATCTACAACATATAATTTTTGAATAATAACAAATATTTAAAATCATTTGAGGATAAATCGTTTTAGTGATTCGATTTTGTAAAAATTTTAAATTTAAACGCTCATAACATATTTTCCTATATATAATGACGCTTCGAGTTTTCTCCATAGAAATTTAAAGGAAATCTTATGGAAAACTCAGTATTGAATTTTTTAACCTTAGATATAAATACAAAACATTTTACGAATTTTCTACTACAAAATTACATGTAAATTTTCGCGATTTTGACATAAGTTGTAAAAATTAGAACATTAAACGTTTGTAAAAAAAAAAATGTAATTAACGATTTTTTATTTTTTTTTTCAACTACAATAATATCGAATTATAAAAAATGTTGAAAAAATACTTAAAAAAAAAATTAAAAATTTTAGTTGTTGTCTATAAATAGTTCTAAAAAGCCGTTAATCTAACCGTGTTGTCCGTGTATAGATAACGCTAATATAAACATTAAGTGAAAATGTCAAGTATTTACAGTGATTAGTTTTTGAGTTACAAGTTTAAAATCATATAAAATATATTAATTTTGTCAAAAACTGGTTTTGCTTAAAAATTATCGTTTTCGTCAGTTTTTTTTATGTTTATCTCGATTTTTTTTTTTAAAACTATTGAAAAATTCTTACTTTTAAACTCGATAATGCACCAAAAAAAAAAAAAAAAAATCATATTATCGGATACCTATTGTTGAATTTTGATGTATTATAATTATAAACTTTCTTATTTCTTGTTATTTGTTACTAATAAAATAGGAAATTCTATAAAACCAAACTTAATTATTAGAATTTCGATAAAATAACATATACTTAATTAATTTTTAAAGTCTTGGTTATTGTAAATACTAACATCATTGGTCTGTAATAATAATACAAAAATTATCTTTATTCTTATCGCGATAATTTTTGTTAATATCTGAAACAATATTATATTATAGGTTTCAAAAAACATTCAATATTAAGTTGGTAGAATTAATAATATAGGTAACTAAAAAAAAGGTATTATTACCAATAAAATTCTTTAATAGCTCAATCGAATATATCTCCTTAAATAGATAAGGTTTATTTCTTTATTATTATTTTTTTTTTTTGGTTGCATTGAAGTAATTCTCTTCGGTGTATAGGAAATGGTAAAATGATAGATAGTATCTAAGTACTATTAAGGTTAAAATATATATATGAGTATGACATTTCGATTGTAAAAGTTTTAAATAAGATTTTAATTGTTTTATGACATCTACACGACAACACGTTCATATTTTTTCTTATAATATTTATATTTTAAGTTAAATAAAATATTATTATAGTGTGATATTAATATAATTAACAGGAAAATAATTATTAATTTTTCATAAAATTGTAAAATGAAAATAAATATGTATACATTCCAGATTGACAAGAAACTTTTGCTGATGAAAATTCATTTCTTTTTATCAATCGGTGGTAAGAAAATTAAATATTTCTATTATTACTGATATCATACATTTGTATTTATTACTTTTGCAAAATGCATATTATGACTGTTATTGGCAAAGTCGTCTACCGTAGTATGAGGGTGGTAAGTTGATCGGCAGTGTATAAGTTAAACAGGATGGGTGAAGAGATAAAGCTTTGATCCACATCAACTAGAATTGATGCCAAATTTGAAATTTCTGAACTCAATTTTGTGCTAAAGAATTTGTATTTGAGATATGACTTAAAAAGTAAGCAGTTTGTTGGAGGGTAGAATTATTTTTAGCTTGTGTATGAGACTAGGATGTCAAAATCTGACAAAGGCTTGAACTACATCTAGTACAATAGCAGAGCAGTATGAATTATTTTCAAGGGAGTAGGCAAGTGAATCAATCACAAGCGTATTTGATGAATAGTGAAATATTTATTCTGGAAGCAAAATTGTGTGTGAGGAATGATTTTTTTATCGTTTTAATATTATTTTTCACACAGTTTCACAAAAAATGGTAGCAGGCTTATTGGGTGATAAAATGAAGGAGTATTGGGAAGTTTTCTAGGTTTAGGAATTAAAATTATGAGTAAAGTTGAGTAGGAAATTATGAAAGCCTCAAGATAATGTTTAAATTGTGAGGTAAGTGAGTAGATTTATTCCTGCGGATTTTTTTAGTGGAAAGGTATTAATAAGATGCAAGACCATGTCTGGTGAAAAGAGTTTGGGGCAAGGTAAAGTGGTTAAACTAATGTAAGAAAGTTTTCAATTGTTTCCATAAAGAAAATTACCAATGAGTTTGTGGGGGTCGAAAACTTCTAAGGTGGTTACAAAAAAGTTCAGCCATCTCTTAATCTGAATTATACCACGTAGTATCATATTTTAAATGGAAATATATAAGTACTTTGAAATCGTGATACATTTTTTTTTATGTCAGCTAAATAAATAAGTTTGATAAAAAATAAATATATTCTAATATCAAAAATAAAATGAAATAAAATTTAAAATGTGAAATGTACATTAAGTATGTATATAACATGTGTTCAAAACAAATGAAAATGTATCGTCGTTGTCTTTCTCAAATCGTTTGTATAAATAATGTATTAAGTATATTCATAATAAATTAATAAATAATAACGTTTTATTTATGCTCATCATTTAGGTGCTGCTCCGATAATTCCATTTTTGACAACTATATCGATGCAACGAGGCTATTCGTCTATCATTGTTGGTTTAATCTTCACATTACTTACAATTCCAGCCTTACTAATACGACCTGTCATCGGCGCCATTACTGACAAATACAAATGCCGCAAGACTGCATTAATTTCAACCATAGTAATCAATTGTCTAGCTTTATGTGCACTGATGGCTATACCGGGCACACATGTTAAAGCAGAAATTGATGACAGCGATGTGATCAAGTCACCGTTGTTTTGGTTATTTTTCAGCACATTAGCTGTATTGTATACGAGTGGAACCGCGGAATTCGTTTTGGAGAATACAATATGCGTTGCTCTATTAGGTAAAAGTATAATTGAAAGTTTAAGATTTAATTTTTTAAACAGTCCTTATCAACATCGGTTATTGTGAATCGATTTGATCCTATGACTGTTTTTTTTCTTTTACTCTTTAGTGTAAAAGATGTAACAAAGAGTAGCTTTAGTTTGATCTTAATTTTTACTATTTAAGAAGATACAAGAAGGTGTAAACTATTATATTTTATGATACAATTTATGGTGGATTTATTGGTTATAATAATTTAACGATTCTAAAAAGAAGTTAACGAGTTTATTGTTATAAAATAAGGTACGAACATGACTATATTCGAAAGAAGATTGTTCATAAATTTTAATTACAATTCACTAATCTATATAATAATATATATATATGAAATTTTGTATGTGTGTTCTTTATGCAACCTTAAACTGTTCATCAGATTGCAAAAAAAAAAAATTTGGGACAGAGATAGATTAGACTTCTAGGAAAAAGATAGGTTAGTTTGAAAAAGAAGAGGTCCAACTTCAACAAAGAGGGAGCCACTCAAAACATGAATTTACAATGTAAATTTTTATTTATGGATCTATTCAGCAGTTAATATTCCTTTATAATTCATTCATTACTTATAAAATAAAACATATTAGAGATGGCACTTTAATAGGTAACGAAGTGCACGAGATCATCTAGTAGAGTATAAATTTAAATTAAACTATAAAATAGTGTTCTACAGTGATCAATATTGACTTATTCTGCTCGTTTATGAGTTATGGGAAAAATTGAAAAATCTATCAACAATTAATAAGTTATTTGAATGGATTTTTTATTTCTTATTTAATCAATATTAATAAGTGGTTGAATATGTGAAATTGTATTTATTTGTGTTGAATTCATTATAATGGACTCAATGATAATAAAAACTTAATCTATGTATAAGGTACATTCATTTTTAAATTTTCTTTAATTCTAATTCATTTAATATTTTCCATTAAGGTGAAAATAAGTATAAATTTGGCGAGCAGAGAGTTTGGGGAGCAGTTGGCTGGGGCATGATATCTTTTGTATGCGGCGCGGTTATAGATTGGTTCAGTAGAGGTCAAGACTATAAAAACTATACCCCTGGTATGATAATGGCATTGGTGATGAACATTTTAGATCTATACGTTGCATCAGAATTTGAGGTAAATAAAAATGAATTGTATATTTTGAGGCTTCAGAATAATTAAACATTAATATACTCGTACTTATAATAATTTAAATACGAACCATTACTGATTATGTATTCAAAACATAAAATAATTTACATTAATCATTTACACATTATTATAATTTAAAGTATTTATAAAATTCAATATTAAAACATATAATAAAATTGAACAAAAATGTTCGTGACTAATTAAAATACAATAATAAGTATTTAAATATTATTATTTGTATTGTTTAAGGATGTTCAAAATATTGATAAAAAAACTGAAGCAGGTGATATGAAACAAGTATTAACTAACATAAGAGTGCTGTCATTTATTTTCTGGGTTATAGTTTTTGGATTTTTAAGTGCCTTTGTGTGGTATTATTTATTTTGGTAAGTAATAATCTACAACATTGTAACAGGTATTAAAGTGTATACTGTATATTTTATTTATAATGTGAACAATAATTAATAAAATATTTATTATTTTATGACCCAATAGGTACATGGAAGACCTATCGAGAATGTACCATCCCGAAACCATATCGTACATAAAGACGTTAGAAGGGTTTACTCAGGCAATTCAATGTTTTGGTGGAGAAGTTCCTTTGTTCTTCCTGTCCAGTAAGTACTCCATAATTCAAATCCACTAACATTTATATAATTACATGTTGTAATATTAATATTAACGTTTACAGGCTATATTCTCAAACGAGTGGATAGCATGAAAGTGTTTTCTCTGATGTTTTTCGGGTTCGCAGTTAGATTTTTTCTGTATTCAATAATTAAAAATCCTGTTTGGGTGTTACCAGTAGAATTGTTGAATGGCTTAACGTACGCATTGGCTTATGCGGCAGCGACTTCATACTCGGCTGAGATAAGTCCTGCCGGTGCTGAAGGAACGCTTCAAGGCATTGTCGCGACGGCCTTAATGGGAATAGGTAAGCAATTTATAATACATTTTAACCAAAACACCGTTAGTAGTTACTTAGACTACTTGGTTTTAAGAAAAAATATATATTTGTATTTTCCTTTCAGGAGCACCCATTGGAAGTTTAGTCGGTGGATTTATGTTTGATCGCTTCGGTAGTATTACTTCGTATGAAATTTTAAGTGGTATTGCGTTTGCAATATGCATTATTCAAATTATAGGAAATCAATTAATAAACCGATATTGTAAAGACACAAACTTCAAAGAAAATACGTCTCGTACCGTTGATCGTAGTGTAGTAGGTGATGTTAATGATAATTTAGGAGCTACCTAATTAAACATTTCCTGTTATAAAAATAGACATAAAATCATTTTGATGAATATAGAAGTGGATACTCGAGTAAAGTTGTAATTTGTACAAATCGTAAATATTAAAGTTGTAACAAAAATAGAATAAAAATATTAATGAAAAAAAAAATTAATAGGTATTATATACACAAATATACTTTTAAGGTTATTTATAGACATATTATAAAACTTAATATAAAAATAAAATTATTGAAGGTGATGTAGAAGTTTTATATGTATAACGAGAAATAGAGTTAATTAGAATGTCACTTAATTAGAACATTTAAAAATCGGTAAAGATATTGTTGTTTATGACTCACCTTCCACGAGCATTGTGGAACAGGTTAAAAAAAATTCTGGTGAGAATGAAGAAGATGAAGAGGAACACTCAGAAAAACTATACGAAATTACAGAAGAGGATATTAAATGCTTTTTTGGAGGGGAGAAATGGTTTTAGATAGTTAAAAAATATCCTCAATGGAATTTTTTTGAAACTCGACATAATTGAAACTTTTACAAAAAAAATACAATAAATTAAAAATACAAAATTTATTAATTACCTATTTATTTTTATTGGAAACTTTAATTAAAAATAATATGATAGTATAAATTTATATGCAATTTAATTATATAAAAAAAAAAACATCTACATTACACAATGTATTTAATGAATTTCTCTGTGTAACAAATTTTTTTTTTGTTATTGGACAACATTATGGACATAGTGGACATGATTATAATTATAAATCTATATTATTGGACTTTGTTATATGGAAATTTCACTGTACTTCCAACTAATAGCGGCAACGTACTCTGGTACTCAGTACTTACTACTCACGCAATGTAATGGTCTTTCCGCGATAGTCAATAGTGCACAACTCTATATTTTTAACTGCACAAGTTTTATTGGGATAGTTAATTTAACCTCGAAATCACAGTTATCTGTGGCGGTCGATACTTGAATTAACATACGTAGGTATTATTGTTTTGACGGCTCATACAATAATTTGCCTGTAATTTTCCATCATATTTAACGAGACTTATAATACTCTTAAATATAACTGGGTGAGTATTGATCAGTGATTAAGTTGTTGAGCAAATTAATAAAAGCGTGTGCGCAACGTGAAAAATAGCTGATGGCAGACATTCCAATAAAAAATATATGACGAAAATAACATATTTGCAGTGAACGTCACACTGTGGTGCCATTTTAAATAAATCATTAAATTTAAGACATAAAAAAAAATTATAATCTTTATAACCATGCTTATATCGATATTTACATATTTTAAAAGTAAAATAATAGAATATTTACATTATACACAGTGAACTGTGACGTTTTTCTGTGTTTGCTTTGTAGTAAATAAAATACCGCGCGATAGTGTATTTCTTAGTTTTTACCTACCAATTTTTTTTTTTTTTTTGTGTCAATGAACTATTCTCAAAATCCTCAATTATTTACCAATTCTATAATAGTCAATGATGAACATCGCATTATCAGTTTCCACTCTGTAGGTTTTGAAATTAATATAAGTTCTCGTATAAACATTTTATATGATGGTATAGTCTAATCATACCTAAACTATTATTTCATATTAATGCGCCAGTATGTTTCAGTTATATCTATAATAGACAATTATAATATAATAAAATATTGTAAATATTTATGCATGAAAAATGCATCATTTCCAGATCATCGAGAAGTTATTGCCAATGGATAGTGAATATGGCATATGCATTGTATTTTATCCATGGTTGGTAAGAATAAACTTAATATTTAACATAATAGGTATATACATATCGATTTTTAGCGAGTATAAAATGGCCTTATATCTTTTGTGTATTTTTCATAATTTAGTTCATTTATGACTATGGATGACCAATTTTCGGCTTTTATCCTACTCAGATGCGGATCGCGTCTTATTTATAAAATCAAAATGTAGTTATTATTTGAATTTTGATTTCTTTAGTATACATTTATAAAAATTTATGAAATTATATAAAATTTATTCATAAACATTTTGACTTTTGGTATAATTGTATAATCCTTGTAGTTCACGAACATCGGCAATTCCTGTTAGGCACTGATGGTGTAGATCTTAATTATGTTATTTTAATGCGAATATATCCTAATTATATCATAGTTATTATTTAAAATGGGGTTGATCAGTGTAATTTTCGTATGATTATACATGATAAAAACTTATAATATATCATGTTAGTTTACCAGATTGTCAACTATAATTTTTTTTTTAAGCCATTTTATAAACCTATAACCTAACCTATACGAACCACAACAAATGAGTAATTTTTGTAAATCACAATGTTATTATTTGTTTAACTCGTACTATTATTGTTCCTTTGATGTATTTATTAACACAGCACGTTTTGATAATTTTGATAATGAACGTAATAATGATTAGCGAAAAGTACATAGAATAAATTAGAATGTCGATAAGGTTAGATTAAGTACCTAAATAATATAAGAAGATAATTAAGCATACTTTAATAGCTATGATATATTGATGTGTATATGTTATGTATGATAAATTGATAACTATACATATCAAGTTATCATTCCTCATGGTAGGTCACTATTCAAGCCGATAATATAGGTATAGGTTGTATACTTTACTCATTTTTTAATCGATAGGCCACATTTATAACGAATACCACATGAATAGATGATGATGTATATACTATATACTATACAATGTTTAGTGTATACTAATAACACTAAAGCATTCTTCATTAATATATACTTAAGCATCAATATTTCTAGCAAACTTCTCCCCTATTAATGTCTAGTCAACATAACACTGTGTTAAATAGTTATTTATATAAATACAGAAATGCCTCTTTTTCAGGTCAACAAGAAACTTCTACCGATCAAAATTCATTTTTTTTTAAAGGGGACTGGTAAGAATATACTTAACATATAAAAAATTATACATGAGATACCTTTTTTTTAATACATTTAAAATGTCATCAGAAGTTTCATCTTTTTTTTTTTTAATAAGTGAAATTAAACTAAATAAATAAATAAATATATTTCTGCTTAATTAGTTAATATTTTAATTTTTAACACAGGCGTTTAAAATGTTTAAATTATTTAATATTAGAAAACACAATATTTTTCGATACAAATTGTAAAAAATATTATAATATTCATGCAATTGTAAGGTTCTTAAACAAAAATATCCATATATTTTTATTTATCCAATCAAAATATTTTTTAATAATGTAATATATGAATCAACATCTTAAAATAATTTAACGCTTGCAAATATTGATTATATTATTATAACTTCATAGTAATAAATAATGATTGTACAATTTTATTTACCCAATACCTATTATATACTTAATATGAAATCCGTTACCAGAGTACCATGTATGCTAGAGTAGTTAAAACTGAAATGGATATTTGAATGATAACAGATAGTATTAAAAATTAAAACTAAAACCGGAACAAATTAATATATTAGGTAGTATAAAAATAAAAATAAAGTTGTCAATCTTAACAACCATAAATTATTATTTTCACCTCTGATCAATTTAATCTTTTAATATTCGATTGATTTGTAATAATTTGTATCCTTCTCCAACATTTTTAGTATGATATAAGATTTTTTGAAATTTAAGTTTAGATTATCGGTTTATGTTTTTTTTTTTTATAATTTTGTCAAGTTAAAATTTATTAAAGGTTTGCTATAATAAAGCAATCCTGACAGTACCATAGAAAAACTTTGTTTTAAAGGTTTCGAGGGGAGAGCTTTTAAATTACTTTAGAGTTGTTAAAAATGATTACCCATATTATACATTATTTGATGATTCAGAAATTCTATATTAATTTATTATACATGTATAGTAAGTGGTAAAAGACCTTTTGGTATTGTAATTTTTTTTTCGTGTCTATTTTGTATATGGATAACAATATAAACTTTAATGTATATTTATTATTTATTATTTCTATATTATATATAAATATAACAATAGGTAGTTATTATGCTTGCTATATAATATGTAATCTTAATTTGCAGGTGGAGCTCCGATAATTCCATTTTTGGCCACTATTATGAAGCAAAGAGGTTATTCGTCAATGATCATCGGTTTATTCTTCACAATAATTTCATTTCTAGGCTTATTGATACTACCGACAGTTGGTGTCATCACAGATAAATACAAGTGCCGCAAAACTGCGTTTACTTTGAGTATAGCAATCTGTTGTTTATTTGTAAATATACTGATATTTATACCGGGCTCAGCTGTAAAAACAGAAATGAATGACATGGACGTGATCAAGTCACCACTATTCTGGTTGTTTTTCAGCACAATTACTTTAATCATGATATCCAATGTGGTAACAATAGTTATGGAAGACACGATATGCGTCCATATATTAGGTAAAAAACTTTTTCTAATATTGTTTTTTAGGTAGTTCAATCTGAACTTACGCATTGTATAGTAAATAATGATTATGAGAAATGGATTTTTATGAATTTTAATCTGTTAAGAAGCTGAATAATTTAGTTGTTTTACTCATCATGTTGAAAAAAATGAATAAAAACTATTTACTTACTATTATATATATTTTAAATGAAATTTTTTTTGGGATTGGTGTTGGATTCAGTTAAAATTGTATGTATACGGTTTTGTGTAACTTTTATAATTTGATATAATTTTTTATTAGAAAAACAAATAAAAAATTCCTAATTTTTATAAAAGAAACATCCTTAATGACTGATTTCGCAGGATTTTATAGTATCGTTTGTACTTCTGTAATTTTTTTTTAAAGATCCTTTTCTACTGTATTTTATAAGCAGTGCCTTCTTCCCGATTCATGATATGTTCTTCACCACAGTTTCCTATTTTGCCTTTAATTTTTTAAGCTTAGGATGATTTAGCAAAGTGTGTTCTTCACTATAATTCAGTTTGCGATAGTGAAACATACGCGTTGCTTGTTTGGTGTACAAAACGTAAATTGATTTGTCTTAAACATTCTTTTTATAACTTGAAAGTTGAGGTCTAGCATTAAGGCGGTAATAACGAATTCGCGAAATTCTATTTTTCTGTTTAGGTGAAGATAAAACTAAATATGGCCATCAGAGGATGTGGGCCGCAATTGGTTGGGGTACTATGTCCATTGTATCTGGCATGTGTGTAGACTGGTTCAGTAAAGAGCTAGAATACAAAAACTATACACCTGGTTTCATTATTTCATTGATATGTTATATTTTAGATACATATGTGGTATCAAAAATGAAGGTAATTAGAAAATGTTTTGTTATTTTTGTTGATATTCAATTATAGTTATAACAAATAATTAATAACATCGATTTTATGTTATTGTTAGTGCTAATAACAATTAAATTAATACTTTATTTAGTATTTCACATTTCTACGTAGGTACCTATAGAGATGTCCAAATTGTAAAAAATCTTTTTCAAAGAAATAAAAGATATTCATCTCACAACCAATGAATAAGTTATACAATGGTTATTAATTTTTATTTTTTTTTTACAGAACGCTCAGAACACAGATGTAAAAACTGGACCATCCAATGTTCAAAAATTATTGATTAAAATAAGAGTTCTATCATTTCTTATATGGGTTGTGGCATTCGGAATACTAATTTCATTTGTACGGAGTTTTGTACTTTTGTAAGTTTGCAATCAGTATACTGAGAACAATTTGCTTTGATGAAATCTTAAAGACCCATTGATGTGATTAATGAGATTGAAATTTATAATATATTTTATGTTGAAATTGAAGATATATGGAAGAGATTTCGAACATTTATTGCCCCGATACTAAACCGTACATAAAAACTCTTCAAGGATTATCATTGACTATTCAATGTCTCGGCGGAGAAGTTCCATTTTTCTTTCTGTCCAGTAATTATACATATATAGAGTCTTCATCAACTTACAACATTCATGCGTAGTACCTATTATGATATTTTCACCCAAACAGATTTTATACTTAAACGTGTGAGTCACATGCACGTGTTCTCTATTATGTTCTTGGCATTTGCCGTCAGATTCTACCTGTATTCAATAATTACAAATCCAATTTTGGTATTACCAGTCGAACTATTGAATGGCATAACGTACGCATTAGGGTACTCAACAGCTATATTGTACGCAGCGCAGTTAGCTCCTGTCGGTGCTGAAGGAACGCTTCAAGGGATCGTCGGAATGGTATTGAACGGTATAGGTACCTACGCAATATTTAATTGTATATAATAAACAATTTATATTTTTAGACGATAAAAAAATCAATTTTGTTTTAGGTACACCCATTGGTAGTTCAAGTGGTGGTTATCTCTTAAAACGTTTTGGAAGTATAACTTCGTTCAAATTTATAAGTGTTGTTGCGTTAGCAATATGCATTACTCAAACAATTGTAAATAAATTGATAAATCGATTTTTTAAAAATGACAATGTTAAAGGAGAAGAAGTGTCTAATTAGTAAATTTATATTTTTATTATTGATTTAAAACAAATGTTAATTATAATATTAAATACAATTGTGAATTATATTTTGATATTTTGAAATATAATTTAAAACGATTTATTAGAAAAGACAATTTTTTATATGATAAATTATTTGGTGATTTATTTAAATAAATGATTTAATGTATTGTTTGATTTATGTTTTTTGTTCCAATGAAATATTGATAAACAATTATTGTAGTTATAAGTATACTATTATTTATAAAAGTCTGATGCGATGATCACAGTATTATATATTATAAAGGTATATTATAACCTCCGATCTAAGTTCCACTTAACAATAAATACTAAAAAAAAAAAAATTGAAAAATTAAATATTTATGTACTACATAATATTTTAAATGTAATATTTATCAAATACTATCTATAAGTTATATATAAGACTATTTAGTTGAATTTTACTATTTTCTCGACGATAATCTTGTCCGCTATTGTTTTAGCGTATTGTATTGTGTTTGTGTGAAATACTAAAATATTATAATGATGGAATCGTCTAATAAAAAATTATAGACTCTCTGACAAAGCAAGGAAAATGCAGTTAACGGTAATCAAAGTATACTGTCATTCCTAAAATAAAACACCAGTCAAGAACCATCTTTGGAATATAATTGTAGTGAAGAGTCCACCCATTTTATCTTCTCTTGTTAAATACATTAATTTCAAAAATGAAGTATCTATTGATAACAATTTAAATTAATTAAAATAGAAGTGCATTAGGTACCTACTAAAAAATAAAAAAATATAATAAATATAATATAACATCATATTTTATTTTTATCTATGTGATTTTCTGTTCTAGTGTTTTAAATAATAAATATCAGACAAGTCATTTTTAATACTTAAATGTTTGTATATCAACATTTCCATAAACAAATATTCCGAGTAGTTTAAAGTTAAAATTAATATAATATAAAAATATTATTATTTTTTTGTTAACTTGATAATTTTATGAAGTAGGTCATCAAAATAAATAAATTATAAATTCAACATTTTATTTATTAAATTGTTAATCCTATAGTATGAAGATTAGAATAATTAAGAACTATAACTATATTTAACTAGTTATTCCACATTTATTCGAGATCGTCAATACTTTTATTATTTTATCCTAATTATCATAATCAAAATTAACTATAACTTAAAAAATATTTTTAATAATAGTAAAAATGCTCCTGTATCATGTTTGACTTTTTTAATAGTAAATACTTGATTAATAATATTAAATTATAAAATAAAGTATTTGTAAATAACAATAATAACTAATAACTACTAACTAATTTACTCCCTCGATATTTGTATCAAAATTACCAAAATTTTAAATCGCATTGAGAAGAACTTTACCTGTGTCGTAGCGTTTTAATTTTTTTGATAGTGGTAATCAATAATTTTTAATAATTAAATGAAAAAATCCTAAAGTTCTGGAACCGATAACTTTAACTGTATTCATGTTATCAAAAAAATTAAAATGCTACGACACAGGTAAAGTTCTTCCCAATGGGATTTATAATTTTGGTAATTTTGATATAAATATCGAGGGAGTAAAGTTGTCCCGCGCAAAACAGTTTTTAACTATGTTACGCGTGTATAGGACAGAGACAACACATGCGGGTATGGCGTCTTCTTAAGTATATTTTATTATTAGATTGCGTAATATAGAATTTCACTAGTTTATTTTTAAGAATTATTAATTTAATTGAAGTGCGTATTTACTATCTTGTTTGTAAATAATAAAACGTAAATAACGTATATAACGTGCAACGCAAACGTATACTTATTACTTAAATGTTATATGTCAAAACGTCTCAAAATCAGTCAGTGATTAACAAAATCACATGCTCTGTTCCAACGACCGTAATGGTTTACACCAAAATAAAAAAATCGGGTGCGATGGATATTTTAAATATAAACACCGGTCTGTTGCCAATAAAGGCGCATTTTTTTCTTTACTACGCAGGTGTGTATTAACTATTATTAATCAATTGTTAGGATAATTTATTCCATTTGATTAAATTTCGATTTTAAATTTTGTTTGGTTTACGTGTCTTCACTGTGAGCATATAAATATAATATTATCGTGTAGCTTGTGTGGAAGTGACAAACGCGGCTTTTCAGAATCCCATCTTTTCGGTACATTTATTACGTTCCAAACCTTTATCGAACCACACAAATATCGTTGTGTTCTCGTTTAGTACACTTATTTACTTAAAACTTATTTACGACCAATATATTATGTTACAATATATTATATTAGATAGTTATTGGACTTGTTTCATATCTTTTTTTGACTAATGAAAAAATTACAAATAGAGGTAAGTACTTAGGTATAGGTAGTTTGATTTGTACGCTTTTTTAAATGCACGGGTGATATCGATATTAAATTGTAAAATTTCTAATTAAAAATGTCTGACAGAAAAAATCGCTTATACAATAAGAAAAAAATCGTTTTTTGTAATAATTTTATTTTTTTTTTTAAATTGTTTTTATTTAAAAAATGTGTAACGGGCTACTTACATACCTTCGTGGGCCACATGTAGCCGTGTTGGGTACCACTGCTATGTATTATCGATTTCAATTCAAATATTATTATTTTAAACAAAATGTTGATAACAACATAATAATTTCTGTGGATAATATGTTTTTTTTTTTTTTAATCACGTCATAAGTGCAGTAGATAGTAAATTTAACGAGTACCAGACATCAAAATACTATATACAGTTTATAAAAATTAATTGAGAGGCCAGTAATGTTAGTTAAAAATTTAGTACCTACATTTATTTTGGTTTGGATTTTTTCAATGTAAAATGTTACGAAATGTTAAGTTATGACTAATTTTCCATTCTAGCTAAAACCAAAAAACAAATATCAAAAAAACATTATAATGTTTAATATAGAGTATAAATGACAAAAAGTGTATTATATAATACCTAGGTAAGAACCAGTATGGTTGATATTCATTCAAGATACAATAATATTTTATCATTCTATTTATTTAAAACAAATAATAATATTGTATTATACTTACAATTATGTCAATTTTTCAGCAAATTCGCCCATAAACCCATTTCTGTCGACGATCGCCAAGCAGCGGGGCTACTCGTCGTCGGTGTTCGGCAACATTTTAACGTTACTGTTGCTGCTGACCATTGTGGTCAAACCTTTGACTGGCTATATCACTGACAGATGGAAATGCCGGCGGATTGTGTTTTTATGCGCGATCTTACTCAACGGTTTGCTAACGCCCACGCTGTATCTCATTCCGGGCGCTACTTCGTCGACCGGCGAGTTGTCCAACGCCGACACCTTTGGATCGTTGCAATTCTGGTGGTTCGCAACCGTCGTTATACTGAGGATGATATTGTTTATGGTTGGCGAAGTCCTGCAGGAGACCATCTGCATTAGAATCTTAGGTACGTTCACGGTTAAAAGTATAATAATTTATGGTTCAATGTTAATTTTATCAGGATTGATTTTGTGTGGAAGATGTTTCAGAAACACCGATTGCATTTTAATGAAACGATCATTAATTTTTCTCATTATGTTGTTAAAGTCACGAATGTTTTTAAAAAGTTATCAATTTTATTTTAGGTTTTTAAAAATGTGTGGTATTTTGAGAGATTAATATTATAAACTCGTTGCATAAAACTTATGTTTTAAAAAGAGCCTAATCAGTAGATATTTGAGATAAATGGCATAACTATAAATATATCAAATAAAAAACAAAAACTTAAAATCTTGGTAAATCCTATTTACCTAAAATAGTTATAACACTACAATTATCTTTAGTTCAACAACTATTAAGAAAACACTCAAATAAATTGAATAAATCTAAATTGCCTATTATAATTATTTCATTCATTTGCATTGGACGATCACATAAGTTTTTTTTTCATTTTATAGATTTGTTACTCTGTAATATTTTGACCAACGTTTTTTTGTCTTATTACCGGTTTCAGTACATCGTTTATTTTTGAAATGCATCGAATGCAATGTTTCATGTTCACTATTACGATATTCGTATTATTGTTTTGAATAATCTTCATTCGTAGTTCGTACGCAAGAAAAATTCTATTGTTGATATTTTTTTTCAGACGGAGACACCGAAAAATTCGGAAAGCAACGACTTTGGGGCGCAGCCGGATGGGGTATCATGTCTGTAGTGACGGGAGCTGCTATTGATTGGTACAGCAGTGGCCTAGCTCAGAAGAATCATTTGCCTGGATATTTACTTTCAGCGGGCTCGTTTCTCATAGATTTCATAGTGGTGCTTAACTTAAAGGTACGATAAAACACTATAATTACTATAATTTTAATCACTCATAAGTATATTTTTTGGTTTACAATTGACTCACTTTATATAGGTAGTTACGAATTTCTCGTTGTACATTGTACGCATTTACGACTAATATCCCATTTGAAAACAAAGATGGTCTAAAACATAATTAAATGTTTTTATTTTATTATTGAAATAACAACTAAAGATATTAGTTTCATAATTTTACTAGCGTTAGTATATCATAATATATTATTAAACTATTCAAAAGATACGGCTTTTGATAAATATTTAGGTATATAAAATTAATGAAGATAGTAAATATTATAATAACATTATATTATAGCATTGTATTTTATTCGTAAGTAACTTTTTCCCTAAAATATTATGTTATATCAACAAAAATAAATTTTAAAAATAAAAACACTATTCTATTATATAATTGAATTTCTATGATATACATTTAATTCGACAAAATCCGCGATTACTACAAATCGATTTCCGTTTATACCACCTGTACATCATTTTCGTTGTTTTCGATAATATAGGTACCCGAGACCAGCGGGCCGACAACGAATATACTCAAAGATGTGAAAATAGTGTTAAAAAACGCTAAAGTATGTGTTTTCCTTGTTTGGGCAACAGCCGGTGGAATGTTCACGGCGTACATTTGTTATTATTTTATCTGGTAAATATTCTCATAAATATTGTAATATTATGTAATGACATCGTAAATGCACCAATTCAATTTAATTAAACCAGAGTACTGCAACCACAACCGTCCACTTTAATTTATGACACGTGAATAACTATATTATAATTTAACGATAATGTATTAACGAGGAAGTTAGGTATTTTATATTATTTCTCCTATAATTGTCCAGACATTAAAAATTTATCATTTCATACCTATTATTCCAAATATTTGTTTTATAATAGATTGAGCAACTGTATAATAAGTACAGATAACTTATTTTACTATACTACTCATGTTGTACATATTAAAATGAATTTTTAAGTAAAAAATGATAATTGTGCCTTAATAGAGAGGAATAAAGTTTTTCAATACTAACTATTTCAATCATGATACTATATACATGCTGTATAAATTTTTATACTGTACTAGTTGTATTGTACTGTACAATTATTGTACTACAGTATTGTTTCTATCATTTATGTATTTTAAGACAGTATTCGTGTAATTACTAATTTGTTTTCTCTTTTATATAGGTATGTCGATGATTTGGCAACCATTTATCACCCTGAACGAATGTCGATGTTAAGTTTAATCGCAGGACTTTCTCTTACTATCGATAGTTTTGGAGGGGAAGTTCCGTTTTTCTACTTATCTGGTAAGTATAGCCCATAATATGCTTTATCATAAATATCAAATTAATTTAAATGCAAAATACTTTAATAAATGAGTGTTGACTTAGAATATACTATTCAACAACAAAATTGTAATCATAAACATCAGACAATTAAAAAGAAATTACTTTTTTATTTTTATTTAAAAATCATTTTGTTTATATTTTTAATTGTACGCGTAAAACAAAGTTTTCATGAAGTTATAAACATGTTGTGTGCTGAACACAGGGTCGGATTATGAGCGTATTATAAATAAATAAATAAATAAATTTGAATTTAAAACTGACAATAATCTAGTCGTTTAATTAATTTAGAAACAAGTTTTATTTTATACAAAAATAGAAAATATATATAACTTATATTAACATACTATGAATGTCACCATATTTAAACACAAAAAACTAAAATAACTAATTTTTTCATGTATTTAAATTTTAGGACACCTGATCAAGCGTACCGGGCATATGACGGCTTTTTCAATATCATTCGCTATGTTCGCATTAAGATTTCTCTTGTATTCGGTCATCAGAGACCCACTGTGGGTACTGCCTGTAGAGGCATTTAATGGTATCACATATGGTTTGAGTTACATTGCCGGAATATCATATTCCGCTAAAATTGCCCCTGTTGGTTGCGAAGGTACAGTTCAAGGGCTGTTTTCGATGGCGTTCCTAGGAATCGGTTTGTCACTTTTGTATTATTTTCAAGATTCTAATTACTTAAGCATGGTGATCCAGAATCTACCATACATTATTTTGAAATATGTTAACTTAACTAAGTTAAAACTGTGTAAAAATAATATTTTCAAATAACTTTTTGAAATAATGAGTGAGATTATATTGTGTGCCTATATATCTTCATAGTTCATATAATATTATATTGTTATCGCGTGTTTCTTTTTATAGGATCTTCTTTGGGTGTCACATTAGCCGGTTACACATTCAGCCATTTAGGCAGTGTAATGGCTTTTCGACTTATTGGATTCATTGCCCTCATAACATGTGTCATCCAAATAATCGTCAATCACATTATGAATAGGAAAAAAAATGATAGCATAAAAAAAAGGATCAAACGATGAATATCAACTGAGTATTTACTATTAAATAGTTTTTAATATTTATCATAAATTATTATATTCTAAATTGAAGAGGATATAAGAATCCTATACACCAGCGTTTCTAAACTTTCTTTGTGTGCGACCCCCCACATAGTTTTAAATATGGTCAATCACTTCGCGACCATCTTATCTATATTAAGTATAAATTTGAACATTACAAATATCATATCATATATCATGAACCAAACGAAATATACCATTTCGAGTATCAATTTATAAATATCATGTGGAGTACATAAACTTGTTACAGGTATAAGTATTTTTTTTTTAACTCAATCAAAAATTTTAAATAAAAGGGTTCATTTTGATATTGGCGTTTTATTATTTTTGATCTACGTGAACCTTAATTAAGGCGATCGTGACCTCCGGGTTGAAAAACACTGCCATGCACAATCCTAATTTCGTACTTTAAGTGTCAGATATTCAAAAATTGTAAAATGTATTTATTCAATTTTCAATATATTGGAAATAATCGAAATTAATTATTGCATACATTTTAAATATTTTAAATATATTTAAATATTATTAATCAATAGAATTAGGAATTTATTCCAATGCTCAAACTAATAGTTGTGTACTGATTATTTGATTAGTGGGAAACCCTATGAGAATACTCATAAAATATATTAAATTTCATAAAGAAATAATTTTCAAGAACAATCAACATTGATTGAAATCGTTAAATAGTAGAATGTAAGATTAATGTGAACTATATTATATAATGTTGTTTATTGCAGAAGTATTGACCATTTGACCGTAAAGAAATTATTTTATTGTAAATATTTATTTTTATTTAAGTCTTAGCAAAAATAGTTTTTGACTTTTATTAGTTGGACATTTTGTAAATATATACTGAATATAATATTATCTGTACATTATGAACAAAAAAAAAAAAAAACGGAAAAGAATATAAGTGGATATCTGAAGAAATTATTATTATTTTAATAATTATTGTAATATTATATTGTACTAATGACTAGTCTATTAAAAATTAAGATTATCTTTTTTTTTGTAAAATAAAATGTATTTTGTGATTAGTTGTATTATTAATATTTATAATAAAAAAACATAATTTGTTATCATTGGTATTCTAGGGATAAAAACAACACCGCCTTGGGATGAGCTGGCAAGAATTTTAACTTCAATCGTGTTCCATTGCATACGTATAATTCGTATTACTCTTACTCTTAATCTATAGCACAGTTCCATCATTTTGGTGCATTTAAATTTCTTATAGGAATTATAGGAGCGTAAATTTTTAAATTGAGATTATGTTTAGGGACTGCTGATGGATTTAAAGAATTCAAGAATTCAATTGTAATATCAATAGCGTTATTTTGATCAATGAGACTATTAAAAGTATTTTCGGAAATTTGAACTACTTATAACTTTATCTATCTCAATCTTGTCCAGAAACGCTAGTTGCAAACGATTGTTCTATTTGTACTTCAGCATCATCATTTAAAACACGCCCATTTTCTATATCTGAAATTGCGAGGTATTAGTATCGTCACTCAAATGGTACATGCATATTTGTCGTGAGTCATACATTTCTAATATTATGTCACAAAAACGATGATTAGATGGCTCCGATATGAATCAACATGATACGATTAAAATTACCATATGATACTTTACTTCATAATATTTGTAACTTGAATTTGATATTTGAAAACAAAAAACAAAGATAAGGGAAAGCTAATTTTTATAATTGTTAGGGCTGGTGTCGATTATCGTCCCCGTTCGTGGGTTGTTTTTGTTGTCGGTGGTAGTCGATTTATCCCTTTTAATTCTACCGGTACTTTCTTGATTTATAACTTATTAAGGTAATAAACTATTATTACCTACTAACTAATGTTTACATCAGTAGACAATAATCTAATAATTGAGCCTTTTAGCTTATGATTCTATTTAGCCTGGTACACGCATAACAAACATTGCGATATAATAATCATTCATCGTTGTTATCTCGAATGCGCATATGGTTACCAAAAAAAGATTGATTGGAGAGTTTACATACCTACGTTGTATCTTATTGCAATCAGTGTAATATGTCATTGGTATGCGCCTCACTTCCGGTTTCGCATAATATATTACTATATTAGAGCGGTGTTTCCGAATCGCTTACGAAAATTGTTATCTATATATCGAATTACGTGAGTAGTTTTATTTGCAACTGAGCCGAATTGCGTGCAGGGTTTTATTGCGTCTGAGCTGTGTTGCGTGTGAGGTAAGTCGAACAACTAACCAAATTAGATCGGTCAGATTTCGCGGATCATCAGTCAACAATTTGATAAAAACATACGAAAATGCACTAGGTACCTATAAATTCAATAAGCCACAGTAAAAAAGTTAAACGAAAAATATTGTGTGCTATTAAATAAAATTAGCATATATATATATTATACATGGTATAAACAACAAATTTCAATTCACTCGTTTTATTTATTGAATTGGAAATGCATTTTTTTTATATTTCTGTAATTTTGACTTAGTTTGTATTGAAAACGCTACAATATTTGTTTATGAATTATTTATTAGCAAAAATATTTCATCTGGGTTTGTATTGATTTCATCTAAATTTAGAAGCAGATGAAGTTTTTCTAAATGTTTAGACAATTTTGGAATCATACTTGAAGGTGCTTAGTGAATATTTTTTTTGCACATGGTCCCTATGTCTTTATAGTATTTAAATTATGTATATTCACGCGATTCATGATATGTAAAATACTAAAATTATACACCTCTTTTCACACGGATCGTTTGATCGTTTACGTTTTAATTTATTCGTTTTGTGTATGCCAATCTTTAAATATTTTAAAAACTTATTGTGTGTTTATAATACGACAACATATAAATTAATTCCATATTATAATGACTATCAAAATGAATAATTTAATACGATTATGTTTAATTTTCTGATTTACTTTTATCTTTAACAGATTTAATGGTTAATAACTTCTTATAAAAGAATAAATTTATTTTGTTAAAAAAAAAAAAAAATAATTATTTACACTAATATTATAAAAATTGGATGGATTAAATTATTAAAGATTATTTCATGTTGAGTAGGAACACAATGAAAGTATAGGAAAAACAATCCTTTTATTTATTCATATTATAAACGATTATTATGTATACATACTTACCTAATATTATTATACCAATATATAGTAATAGGTTAATCCTTCACAATCATAAGATTTCACTGATTATTTTTTATGAATTATCGATTTAAATGAAGTGTTTCTACAATCGTGTTTGTAATAAATATAATATCTTTAATATACACTCGTATGATGTTCAATACAAAGTATTTTAATTACAGAAATGTAATGTGTCGAAACGTAGCGAAATCGTAGTCGGTGGTAGTCACATTTATTATTTCGACGGTCTGTAATTGTGTTTACAAATAAAAAAAGATCGGGCGCAATGGGTTTTTTAAACATAAACACCGATCTGTTGCCCATAAAGACGCATTATTTTCTTTTCGATGCAGGTAAATATTATTTATAAATTACGTAGATAAATTAATTTCAATCTTAAAACACGATATTATACTGAATATTTTTTGCTTCCTTATTACTAAGGTAGATCATAGCAAATTTGTGTTCGGAAGAACCTATTTTACGTTGTTAGATTTAATTTTGGAGTCAATTTGCCTATTATTAAACTTAAAAATAGAAATATCATCTAGAGAATTACGTAGGGTTTTATTGATATTTTTATTTTGAAATGAGTATTTTAAAGTTTTAATATTTTACATAACTATAACTCATAAGATAAGTACATTGATTCCAATATTAAAGCTGACAACATAAAATAGATTTTTCTGAACACAAATTGTCTACCTAAGATGTATCCTAGTAAGAAGGAAACAAAAAAATGCAGGTATGACCATGATTGAAATAAACAAGGTTATGCAATAACCTGTATATTTCAACCATGGGTAGGACGTTCTTATAGCTGGACATATTTATATTCATAAAATATATTATTATTATAAAAATAAATTTAGCTTTAGTGCAGGTTACACACGCAACTGGGGTCATATTTTTAGTATAATATATCTCGCGTTGCTAAATTTCACCGAACCACAACATTATCGATGTGTGTTCGTTCAATATGTTAAAATCTTCTTTAAAAATTATATCTAAAGTCATATGTTGATTTATTATATTCTCTTCTTATAAATGTTAAAAATACGTTATATTATATATTTTTACAGTAAATTATACCGTATAATACACTAGCGATGGTACCTATTTCTTCTTATTTTTATGTTTTTATTTTTCAAATTCAAATACTCGGATTTCATTCCTACCACCAATAGGTACCTTCTCTCTTTTATGTTTTCAAAATCAGTACCTGCATTATTCAAATTTATTTATTTTACTTCTTCAATTTCAACTCCAAGAGTCATTAAACCATTTAATCTTTTACCATCAGTTAATGTCCTTAAGAAGTTGTTTAACCTTATCAGTGAAAAAGAAACGTTCTTAGATTCCGTAAGCATTTGTAATGTTGATATTATAGACAATATTAAATTCTACAGGAAATACAAATATATACTTTAAAATAATATATAATATTAATTCTAATTTTGATTAAGATTTCATATTTTCTAGTTCAAATTTTGCAGTAAATTCTGATGGTAGATACTAGATTTAAAGAATTAATTTTAAAACCTCTATTGTGGTCTATTAAACTGTACTCATGACGGCTGCACAACATGTATAAAGAAAATCTTCATTCATATAATCAAATATATTAAATAATATGTCAAATAGATGGTCGTTTTTTAAAAAATATTTGTCCAAACGCTGAACAATGTATTTTTATGAATTAATTAATTAAATTTAATTATTAATTAGTTGTCTAAAAATACTTACCAATTACTTGATACAAGAGTTCAACTCTTATACTCAAAATATTTTTTTCTTTATTTCTATCTATCCTTAAAACTGTAAAATACAAAAAAAAATTACACTGAAAAGCTACGAAGTGTTTATTTTAAATGATATAAATAATATTTTATTGTACTCGCGAATATGTAATTTTTCAAGCAAATTCACCTATCAACCCATTTCTGTCGACGATTGCCAAGCAGCGGGGCTACTCGTCGTCGATAATTGGCAATATCTTAACGTTTCTGTTACTGCTGAACATTGTGGTCAAACCTTTGACTGGCTACATTACTGACAGATGGAAATGCCGACGGACCGTGTTTTTATGCGCGATCTTACTGAACGGTTTTATAACGCCCACGCTGTATCTCATTCCGGGCGCTACTTCGTCGACTGGAGAGTTGTCCGACGCCGAAACCTTTGGCTCGTTACAATTCTGGTTGTTCACATTCGTTGTCACGCTGAGGATGATATTGTTTATGATCGGTGAAGTCTTGCAAGAGACTATCTGCATTGGAATACTAGGTATGTTCACTATTAATAATGTATAAAAAGTTATGATTCCAAATTAATGTTATCAAGAAGGATTTAGGTAAGAGATGTTTCGGAGACGAGAAATTAATGATTACGTATTATGTGTTATTTTTGTTATAGATATTATCTATAAGCCATAAGGTATAATATTATATTTTAGTATAATTTATTTGTAAAAGTTGCATCCCATATTTTTATAGCCCGATATTTAAAACATTTACAAGGATTTGTATTTTAAATATATTTTTAACACATGCCAATCAATTTTAAATGAAACAATAATTTATTATTAGGTATTCTAATATTATTAAGTCCTATATGTTTTTAAAGAGTTCTCAATTTTGTATTAAGTTTATATATTATTTTGGAAACATATTATTATACACAAGTTGCATTAAACTAATATTTAAAAAAAGCCTAATCAGTGAGTGTTTCAGTTTGATGGTATAGCTACAAATTCATCAAATATAAAACGCAAACGTAGCTCTTAAAAATTGAATGAAATCAAAAAAAAAAGTTAACGCAACTCGCATAAATCCATAATAGATAAAGCATATTTTATTTTCTTTAATCAAAATATTTGATTTTTTTTTTTATTTACCTAAACAACTCTTATATCTATAACAATTGTATGTTTTTACTGTTCAGTGTTCATAATACCTATCCAGAGTTAGTAAACTGGTATCTATTACGTATTAAGTACATATTTAACATTTTTAACATAGGATATGATTTAGATTTCATTAAAAATCTAGAATTATTTAATATATATATTATTGTTATCATTTTGAATTAACCATATTATATTTTGTAGTTCGTACATGTGGAACATTATGGAATAATCGAATAAAATATTGATAATATTGATATGTTTTTTTTTTTAGGCGGAGACACCGTAAAGTTCGGAATGCAACGGCTCTGGGGCGCAGCCGGATGGGGTGTCATGTCTGTGATAGCGGGAGGCTGTATTGATTGGTACAGCAGTGGCCTAGCACAAAAAAATCATTTACCCGGATATTTGCTTTCGGCAGCTTCGTTTTTTATAGATTTTGTGGTAGCATTCAATTTAAAGGTGAGATGATGTATTCCACTTAAAATCTTACAATAAAATAGTTATGTTTGTATTGAATTTTCAAAAGGTCAATTAGGTATGACTGATGATCATTATAGTATATTAATCCACATTATATAATAAAGTTATTCGTTATCTTCAATATTTTATAATCCCGGCATTATATCATATTATCATAGAGCTAGATTTAATAAGGGGCTGATTAGGCTACACATACACACACACCAGATCTTGCAGGTTACACAATTTTAAATACGTTTATAATTTTATATATCATTCAGGAAAGGTCGCGATTTGTTTTTTTGTATTTTATCCGTAAATAACTTTTTCTTTAAAATATGTTATATTAACAAAAATAAATTGAAAAATAAAAACTGTAGTACCTAACACATTTTTACTTTAATACTCTATTTTAATTGAATTTCTATGATATGCATTTAATTCGACAAAATCCGCTATGCCTACAAATTGATTTCCGTTTATACCACCTGTACATCATTGTCGTTGTTTTCGATAATATATAGGTACCCGAGACCGATGGACCGACAACAAATATACTCAAAGATGTGAAAATTGTTTTGAAAAATGCCAAAGTATGCGTTTTCCTTGTTTGGGCAATTATTGGAGGAATTTTCACGGCGTACATTTGGTTTTATTTTATCTGGTAAATATTTTCATACCTAGTAATATTGACTATTGTGGCATAATACCTTAAAATTACCTACACAATTTAATCAAACCAAAGCGCTAGGTTACCATATCATATTCCTATAATTGTTTAAATTTTAAAAGTATATCTTAAATATTAAACACTTACAATACCTATCTCAAATATTTTTTTTATAATAAAATGACAACCATGTGTATTATTCACATACTTTACCTATATTAAACATGTTCAAATTAAATATACAAATTCAAATTCTCAACAAAAAATATGCATAAAACATAATATTTATGAATTGAAAGGATAGTCCCCTGTAATTATTGGCAATAACCTTACCAATCATATTTCTTTAATATAAAAACTATTAAAGTGTACCTATCACAAAGAATATAAAAATGAATATTCTAAATTAGGTAAATTTATAATATTTTGAATAAAGTATATAAACAATAAATGGGTATTTTCTAGATACATTTAAAATGTTAAACCTGTAAAATAAAAAATATCTTGGTTAGGTGTAGAAAAAAAAATGAAAAATTCTGTATAAATATTTGTTGAAGTCTAATGTTTAATGTCAATTATTCGACAGACTGATATTACGGAAATTAAACGTTATCTTATTATTATTATTTAATATCATTATCTATTATATTCTTGCGATCAGGTCAGTATAACGACGGACCTAAATTGTATCTACTGTTAGTAGCGTCATAGCTAGTAGAGCGTTCACACTTATATATATATTGTCATGTGTATTATTTATATTAATTTCATTATTAATTAGTAATTTAAATACTTGTGTTTTGCTCGTAAATAATAAACTATACTTTTACCGAAGTACGAGTTATAAGTGATTTAAACACCCTCTTTGGCCCCAACAATATTATTAATGATTTTGAATAAAACATTATTATCACTACCTATTATTATTTTTTAAGCGTTCACTATCCATGAGAAGTTTTTTAATAATAACAAAAAGTAATACGACAACACTGCTCAATTTCCTAGTATAAGATATTAGATAATAATACAGTTTAATACTAATAATTTCAACCATGACACTGTATACATTTCATTTTGAATTTTATAAAAGTAATTTTAAACTAAGAACAAAAATATTGTTTTGCTCAATATATTGTTTTTAAAAACATCTATTTTGAGACATTATTTGTGTTATTTGTATTCTCTTTTGTAGGTATCTCGATGATTTGGCCAACATTTATCACCCTGAACGGAAATCGATGATAAGTTCAATTGAAGGATTTTCTCTTACAATTGAGTGTTTAGGTGGTGAAGTTCCATTTTTTTACTTATCTGGTAAGTATAGAAGTAATATTATGCATTACTAATAAATAAGAAATGGATCTCTAAAACAAAGATAGCTATAGGTAAGGATAAAGAAAATGTTATTCGTCAATAAAATTACATGTTCATTAGAAAAATTAAAAAATAGAATTTTTATTTTGTATTTTGTATTTACATTTTTTAAGCATTCTTTATTTTAAAGGGATTTTGTTTGTATATTTCATCGTAGTCATAGAAAAAATGCTTATGACACATAACGTTTTAATATACTCTTAAGTTATATATATAAATAAAAAGTAGGCTTACATTCAATTAATCAATTTAAAATTATGAATACAATATTTCAGTTATTGTTTTTCTTACAAAAAAAAAAAGGAAAGTAAGTATCGCTTTTCTATACAGTGTGTGTCGAGTGTATTGCTTTTATGGGTATATTTAATTTGAATTCAAGGAAATATTATTGTACAAGAAAAATTATTCTGAGTGTAGAAGGTCGGTCAATCAGTCTATATCACTAAATATATTTCATGATATACTTAGATATTAATTTCATTTATTTTACTTTTAGTATTACAAATGTTCACACAATATTTTCAGAAAATATTGCATTTATTGTGTTATTAGTATATAATTAGTACTTAATAATTACTATAATAATATTTATTTTTACCATATTTTATAGACTTATATAACTCAAAATTACATATTTTTATTAATACCGTAAAACAATAAAAATTAATTAATTTTTTAGTATAAATAGATAATACCTTAAAACCAATAAAAAATATAACTGTGTATATGTATAATATAATAGTTAACGTATAGAAGTCATACATCATCATGAATATGTTTTAAAATCACATAATATAGTAAAATTAAATTTATCAAAATTCTAATATCACATGCATATATAAAAAAAGGTTCAAATAGAAATATTTAATATTTTGAACACATAATATAATAACAATATTTATATTAGAATTTGTAGTCAACTTTCAAAAACTTTGACCCAGTGATGAATAAATTTATATCGACATTTATAGAAAAAAAAAATTAAAATTTTTCATACTTAAAAAGGTTTGAACTTCAAATGTTTATACAAAATGAATATGTAGATAAACTAATAAGGATTTTTATTTTAAATTTTTAAATCTTAAGTAAAATAAATTTTTTATAAATTACTAACTGAATTAATATAAAAGTTTTCGAGATTTTACGAATTTTCTCAAAATTCTAAACTTAAACACTTACAAAAAAAATGTTGTGTGAATAAACATTTAATATTTTTTAATTTTTATAAATAAAATATTAATGAAAAACTTTTTATTACAATTTCCAATCAATTTTCTCGAAACAATTTTAGTCCTTTATAAATGTATATATATATAAAAAAACTAAACAAATTAAATACTTCAATTACCTATATATAGCTCAAAAACAGTCAATATAATTTGAAAATATTTACTATTTATTTGTAAAACATTCAAGTTTTCAAGTTTATCTAAGGTTATTAGTTTTTTAAGTTCAATCTAAAAAACAAAATTGAAAATAATTTGCGTGAAAATTCCCATTTTCCTTAAACTTCATTTATTTCTTGATCATTTTGAAAAGTACTAGAAATTTCTAATTTCTATTTGAGTACAAACTAGTTCCAATTTTCTATCAGAAACTACCCTCAAAGTTAATGATCAATGCATTTTTTTGACTCCTTAATATCGTGTAGGCATACAGACAAAAATAACACATTATTATAAAATTAAAACAATTCATCGCTGCTCTCAGAATCTAAAATATATTTTAATCGATATTTATTATTATACGTGTATCAATTACACAATATTAATCATAAAAATTTAAAAAATCAAAAGATTTAGTGTTTTTTTTTTATGTATTTAAATTTTAGGCCACCTGATCAAACGTACCGGCCATATGACGGCTTTCTCAATATCATTCGCAATGTTTGCATTAAGATTTCTCTTGTATTCGATTATCCGAGATCCACTGTGGGTATTGCCTGTAGAAATGTTGAACGGTATAACGTTTGGATTGAGCTATATTGCCGGAATATCATATTCCGCAAAAATAGCACCTGTTGGTAGCGAAGGTACAGTTCAAGGGCTGTTTGCGATGGCGTTCCAAGGATTCGGTTTGTCACTTATATATATTTAAATATTATTTTCAAAAAACTGTTCTAAATAATAAGTTAAGACGAATAAATCTATCATCTTTTAAAATTTATTGACAATAATTTATGATACCGTTTGTATTGATTTCACAGGAGCATCGTTGGGTGCAACATTAGCCGGTTACACATTCAATCATTTAGGCAGTGTAATGGCTTTTCGACTTATCGGTTTTTCCGCTCTCATTGTGTGTGTCATTCAAATAGCCGTCAACCACTTTATCAATCGGAATAGAAAATTAATCACATAAATAAGCTGACTTCAAATTGAAGAATATTAAGAATTCAATACACTATCCTTTTTGCACACTTATACTATCAGATAATTGCAAAATAGGTACATAATGTTATTCAATTTTAAAAATATTTGATGTAATCAACATTTAATATATATATTTTGCACATTAAATACAACAATAGTTATACATTATTGATGGCAGAAATTGGAACTCTTAATTTTCATAAAATTAATAGAGGTTTTCCAATATGTTTATTGAAGTGGGTTATATACAATTATACAATTTAAAATTATAACTATAATTTTGATAAATACACAAATAAAATAATAATTAATAAAACCAATGTAATAAATGTACATATTATTATACTGGAAATTATATTGTCTATTCGCATTTCATATACATAATTGTATAATATTGGTATAATTTATCTATATAATAATTCAACATTGATTAAATTAATCAGATATCAAATCAATAGAAATGAATAAACCCAGCTTGTCGAATAACAGTTTTTCTCATTTGCCAAATGCGGACATGTTTATTTATGGTATGCTTTATGCGTAGTAATTACTGTAGTCATTTCACACAGACAGTCAATTTTATTTTGACAACGAAATAACATCATCATTCATTTTTATTCATTTAATATAAAATAATAACACTAGGCCCTACATCAAAGGTTTCATTATTTGATGAATTACTATTTGTGTGATATACTAACAAAGTTTTAATTTTTTCGTAATGATCTAATACCATAATAATCTATTGAGATTATTGACATATATTTCACATATTTCTGAAATAATAATTGGTATAAAATTAAGTATAGACATTACAAAACAGATTTGTTCATATTTCTAAAGCATAGTAATTACTTCACATAGGTACATGAATACTTCCCATGCAACAACGACCACGTAATATCTAAATTCAATTAAATGTTTGTAAAATTATTATTTTTATTAAACGATAACTTTAACGACTATATTTATTCATTATAATATTAAAACGGCTATCAAAAAAGAAAATATAATCTAAGTCTTAATTCTAAGGAGTACAAGATAGGCAAATTGTTACGAATTGTCATTTATTTCCCATAACTGTAAAAAATATTTGAACCTGGCGTATTTATTGAATATTAGAGGTCTGGTCTACATACAGTACAAAGACCAAACCAACGATTCAACTGAAAATTAATTATGGGTTAGGTAATTATAGGTGGGGAATGAGGGAGTGTGAAATTTATTTTTATATAGTTAATGAAGATTTAAAATGCAACAATCAATTATAAATACTTACTGCTGAAATTCATCTGCTTTAATCGGATTATGCAGGTATATGCGTTTATTTTAGTTTAGCCAACTAAAAGATTTTGATTTTTTGTTTAATGGCACTCAAACAAAACGATTTGAAAGATCCCGCTATGGAGTATATGTATTCATAGTTCAATTTACTGAAAATCACGATCAATGATTTCTTAAGATTCAAAGAGTTTTATTTTAAAAGTATAGATACTTCTATGCGTAGAAAAGTTCTGAAATATATTTATTAATTTATCGATCCAGTCGTGATTAAGTTTTGAAAACATATTATTCGTGATCTATAATTATAGGCAAGTGTGGCTACACAATAGTATAATATATATCAATATATCATGTAGGTAAGTGTACCTGAACTATTGTCAAAAAATTCGTCTTGAAATTTGTTCGCAGATTTATAACATATAATATTATTCAATTATTGACATTATTGTAATGGTTGCGTACAATAAAAACTTAATATTATTATTAGATAATTTTTTTAAAATTGAGACCATTGTGAGACTGCTGTAGTTGAGAATTTGTTTTGTATTCTTCATATCGTTAATTCACCTTCTATCTTTTCGAGTGTGACATCAAAACTATAATAATAATATATCAGTAAATAAATTAATCAAATGAAACCTATGGAAAACTTTATGACATTAGGACATTTGTAATGATTAAAACAATCATCTTGATGCATAATTTAATATTTATTGTTAACACTAAAAGCACTGCCGTTTACCCGCGGTTATCGCTTTCCAACATAACGTAACGAACAAGATATTCTCCGACTGTTGCGCCAGTGCATCGTATCGGTTGCTCCTATCAGTATGTTTTTTGACGTCACATATTATATTATATTATAATATAATATATTTTGTCATGCTAGTATTATAGTTTCTTTAGAAAACCGGCCATAAGATTTTTCCTCATTGTATAATATAAAAATTTTTATTCTATAATAAAATTTAAAACAATCATAGTTAATCTTGTTCGAAATGTTTTTCAAATTCAGTATAAATAGAAAACTTCTGCTATTGAAAATGAGTTTTTTTTTCTACGACTTTGGTAAGTACATAATATAATACTGGATAATGACATATATATGAACTAAAAAATGTATTACTAATAATTATTAATGTACCAAACATAATATAACTCTTAAACTATAGCCTGTAGGTACTATGTGCATTGTGCAATGCAATATTTCTATTACTCTAAAAATGTTATTTTAAGTCACAATACGTATCCACCGAAAGTGTACAGTATGTACAACACCTTTCCATTTTTCACCAAAATTGTTATTACAAATAGTAATAAATATTAATACATAAATGTTATTGCTTTTTTTTTAATTGTATTGTGTTAACATTTATTTTAAATTTTGAGAAAATTTTCCCTAAGCATAAATTACGTGTTAACGTTGCGTTTATTTTATAATAAAAAAATCATACGCAGGTCTTTAATTTTGAGCGTAGATATATATTTTTCTAAATATCACACCTACTGTTTATTCAGCCAATTTACTGGAGTTCTTGTTTATAATTATTCTTAAAAAAAATTATTTATTCAATTTTATTTAATTTTTGCATAGGTATCTATTATATAATTATTTAAAATGAGTAAAAGTAAATTTACAGTACAACAGCTTTCAATTTTTTTTTATTATCCCGAATTTTTTTCTCAAAATCTAAAATAAACATTATTGTAAAAAAAATAAATAACTATAACACACTTGTTAATGGTATCGAAATTGTTATGATAAAAACGAGAAGTCTGTCAATATATCGTATGGAGGAAACGGGTATTATAGAAAGGAAAATTTAAAATATATATATATTATATAATATTATTTTTGCAACACGTTTAAACCTGAAGTGTGAATTTAAATTATATAATATAAATACAAAAAATAAATAAGTCTAACCGGGATTGAAGTGTTTTAAACAAGCGTGATTATTTAAAACATTTTATAAATAAATGCTTGAGACGTTTTTATCATTAATAAGTGAATTTAGTTCTGATAAACAATTATATATTATCATTTTATACTGTTTTTTTAATTAAAATTTTTCATATAACAGTACAAACAAAGCATTGTTAACCACTTAAGTAACAAAATTGTTTTGAAAGATTAAAATAGATTTTAGCTGTATAATATATGGCTTACATTATTTTTAACGCTCTTCATATCTTCGAGATCGTCAATTTCTTATGAGTATATTATGTATTGTTTTAAGTATTTAATTGTTATTATTTATTTATTTTTTAATAAATAAATATAAATTCTTATTTCAGGAATCGCTCCGATAAATATATTTTTTCCAACTATAGCTAGACAACGAGGAATCCCTGTAATCGTCATCGGAATAATTTGTACGATTATGCCTATTTTCAATATAGTTATAAGACCATTAACTGGATATGTTACCGACCGTTGGAACTGTCGTAAACAAGTATTTTTAAGTTCTACACTGTTGAACGCTCTTATCACTCCACTGATACACTTCACGCCAGACTTCAACGATAAAAAATACGCCGAAGCCTTGGACATCATGGCGTATTGGGAATTTTGGATTTTTATGACCACCGTTACAGTGAGGTTGTTGCTTTGGATGGTGGGAGATGTTCTCCAAGATACGATCTGTTTGGAAATGTTGGGTATAGACTGCTACTACTATAGATAGTATTAATATTACAATATAGTTATAATTACCATACACTTTATATACATTATACATATATATCATAAGTCGAAATTCTACGATAATTTATAGACGATTGGTTTAAAACTTTAACTACCAACTCTTTCCAGGTGATGACAAAAAGAGTTATGGAAAGCAACGGGTCTGTGGAGCAATCGGCTGGGGAATTTCTACAATAATGGTCGGTGCATGCGTGGATTGGTACAGCGTGGATGCAGAACACAAAAATTACTTGCCAGCGTATTTGATCGGTATGACATTCCTTATCGGTCATTTTATTGTTGCATCTCAGCTAAGCGTAAGTTAATCAAAATATCTATGAAGTATACGAAAATGTAAAGATACATAGATGATACTGTAATCTATATACTTACGTCTATCATAATGTATAGCCGTATAGGTTTACAAAAAAAAAAATTACTTATCAACATCACTGTGGTTAATATGTTTGTACCCCAATGTACCACATTTAAATTATTGTAAAAACAAGTTTTTGAATACCTACCACTTTTAAATTTTAATAATAATTGGCTAATGTTGGGGCTATGTTATTAAGTAATACTTCAATATATATTACTTTAATATATATTTTTTAATATTGATGTTTTTTCTTCCTCGTCTTCGTTTAATTTTGTTAATGTGTGTTAGTATAGGTTTTTTGTATTTTATACGGTTGTCACGTGCCTCCGACTAGTTCGTTATCGTTACATTATTTAGTGTAAGCTGTTGATGTAGGTTATGCGGTTTGTTATTATTTTTAATGGAGAGGACGCTACACCCATTATGTATTGTCTCCATTTTATACACGTACGACATAGATAAAACTCGTTTACGCAGTCTAAGTATAGAACTTATTCAATTTTGGTTCTAAAGTAAATTCACTGCGTTTAAAAAAAAAAAAAAAAATTAAATGTTGAAAAGTTATAGGTCATTTAAAAATGTTGACATTTTTGCAATTTCTAAACGATATAATGAACGTTATATTGGGAATAATGCAAAAAACGCAGCGTCTTTTCTTCAGAAATATTATCACAATTTAATTTTATATTAGGTATATTTACTCTATAGAACCAAAATTGAGCGAGTTCTACTCAGACTAAGTAAACGCGTTTCGTCTATATCGTAAGTATATAAGACAGATACAATACATGCTAGTATGACGTCCTCATATAGATGGATTCATATAGGTGTCAGCTATTCAGAAGTTTCTCCATTGAAAAATAATGACAATTTCTCCATTTACAAAAACCGTCAGTTATTAAGAAATATCCACTACTTAGAGGCATCTCTCTGTATTTATTTATTTTTTAGAAAAATCAAGCTTGTACATCCAAAAGCATGAATAAGGGCATATTTAAAATATTATGTGACGTTAAAGTCTGTTCATACCTTGTATGGGCAGTGTTTGCTGGCATTTTCACCGCATACATTTGGATTTATTTATTTTTGTAAGTATTAATATTCCATTATTATAAAATGTTAAATATAAATTATAGTATGTTTACCTTTATTGTTTTTCAATAGGTACATTGAAGACTTAGCAAACATTCATCATAGAGAACGATTACCGTATATCAAGACTATACAAGGTTTCTCGGTGACACTGCAATGTCTTATTGGGGAAATTCCTATTTATATCCTGTCAGGTAAGTAAAATATAGTTTTAAATTATTGATGAATCAATAACAAAGTACTTTTGTTCTAGCTTCTAGTTCATTTGTGATGAAACTCTAAAAGGTTTTAAAAAAATTTTAATTTGATATTTATTAAATTATGTCTATATAAACTATCCATCATTTATCAATGTCTATAAATGAATTACTAAATGGAATTCTGCAATTAATTCATTAATTAAAATTTATTTTTTTAGATTAAAACAATATAGTTAAATGTATATTAAAATTATTTGATCGTTTTTCGTTAGAAAAGCCCTTTAAAATGATTATCATTATTATTCAACGAGAAAACATTTCAGTTAATAACGCTTATCAATTATCATTATATAGTAAATAAAAACTATTACACAAATTTATAAACGTGATATTTTATTTATTTTATCCAGTGAGTAAAACCCAATTAAATATTATAGAGACTAATGTTTTTGACGGTGTGACATATTATTTTGTTTCAAAAAAATACAATATCAATTTAAATCAAAAAAAAAATTAACTTATAGTTA
Source organism: Aphis craccivora (assembly GCA_009835225.1). NCBI lineage: Eukaryota > Metazoa > Arthropoda > Insecta > Hemiptera > Aphididae > Aphis > Aphis craccivora. Next base: position 43,931 of record VUJU01001200.1, read on the forward strand.
ACAAAATTTAAAAAAAACATTTAACCTACTTTTAAAATATTATTTCCCCCTTGATCCTCATGTTTTTTCAACATGTTATTTTACTCTATGATTATTCTAAAACCATGAAAACCCGATTTCGCGTAAGTATTTACTTGCTTGTGTTGCTATACGTTTACTTGACCCGTGAATTAAAATATGGGAGAGAAATATTAATGATGGGCAATAGCAGGCCGACATCATCTTATGCATATACTTTTTAAAGGAGTTTTAAATAGGCAATTTAAATTTAAATTATTCATGATTACACCAATTATAGGTACTTACTGTTTTTGTATTTAATTACGACTTACGTAAGTTCTATGTTTTTTATGATCTGTAGTGACAAAAAAATTTACAAATTTTAGTGAAAAATTATATACTTTATTGCGTCATGTTGTAATTATGACGTATAATAAATATCATATTTTAATATTTTATTTTACTGTAGGATATATACTGAAACGCATTGGACATATGACAGCTTTTTCAATATCGTTCGCATTGTTTTCTATACGATTTTTCCTGTATTCGATCATTAAAGATCCACTGTGGGTTTTACCAGTCGAGCTAAGCAATGGTATAACGTTTACCTTGGCGTTTGTGGCTGGCATTTCGTATGCGGCAAAAGTAGCACCGAGTGGCTGCGCAGGCACTCTCCAAGGCCTATTTGGCATGGCTTTTCACGGAATAGGTGAGCACTGTTAAAATAAATTATTACTTTCACATAAAAAAATAAATGACGATGACAATAATAATGAAACCTTGAAAACCAGATGAAAATGAGAAATGTCTCAGACACGTTCAAATTCGGCATATTCAGTATGCGTATATTATTACATTTACAAACTACAATTTTAACCGCTTTGTTCACACAATCTATATCCCAATAGTATATTTTGAAGGGTTCTCTTTAAAATGTAAAGTGTAAAATAAGAACAATTGTGCATTCGTCAACAAATGTATAATATATTAATGTATAATATTGTGAATTAATCGTCCTCGGTTTTCGTAATTCGAATCGTAAGACTATATACCTAATACTCTAATATCTATTGGCCATGATGAGGACTTTGCTTATTTCGTGTACAATGATAATATATCATTCAATTAAAATTTAACACAGCTATAATAGTTGCTCACTTGACACCTAACGTACAATAGAACGGTAACTACTCACATACATATTTTTGCATTAAAAATGTATGTTATATTATTATTCTATAGCTCATGTTAGAATGTTTTGTTATTTTTTTTAACCTCATCTATAAATAATTATGAATTCTATTTTAAATTATTTTAGGAGTCAATCTGGCAGTGTTATAAAAGTGGCAACTAACTAGTGTATATCAATAATAACTTTAATCAACGATTAACCAACTTTATGTGATTATAGTACTTGCCTGAAAACATTTTCGTTCCAGGCATATCCAGTGGTTCGTTAATTGCGGGTTACATGTTCGAACGTATGGGCAGCTCGGCTTCTTTCGGAGTGATTAGTTACGTGGCGTTTATTGCGTTTCTAGTCCAACTATCTATCAGCCGACTAATAATGCGAATGAGTAAACCCACAAAAAATGCCATTCCGGACGAACGTACAACAAAAGAACTCGCCACTTGTCCGGAAAATATGGTTGTCTCGGGTTCAAGAAGCTAATACCGCAGTTATTATATCCACAAATATAATCAACGAAAACAACGTTTCGTTCTCTTCGGTATTGCGGTGGACTTTTTTTTATTTAAATGACAAAAATGTAATATTTATTGTTTTATAGTGATTTAATTTTATCATTAAATTGCTATAATATGGTAAAGACAAACTATAAAAAAAAAAACAAAACGAAATTAATTTGTTATAATAACAAACGATAATAATTGTTATTTATCGTCAGCAAAGAATATCACATGAAAACATTTGCAGGCGATAAAAATCCAAGCTTAACTGTGTTAAACACTTAAATTATAATGTTAACATGTAAGATTAATATACTAATGACTATTTTATCATAAATCCATGATTCTAGATAGTATTTATAATAAATGAAGAACTGGTTATGTATGATATAAAAAAATACAAGCTGCTTGAAACCATAATTTTTTTCGAATTTAAGAATACAATAAGTTCTTTCTACGCAAATCGTTATATGATAGCAACTGTGAATAATAAGGCGATTTTTCTACATTTCTAACTATACAGACAGATACCGCATAAATGTCCTCAGAAACTTAATACTTGGTAAACATGGATAATTATTACACGTGATTGACATTATATTGTATTTATAATATATAACAAGCATATATTGTTGACATGATCGGCAAACTATAATGGTATATATTATATAATATGTATAATAGGGAAACAATTTTTAAGGCCAAAATAGTAAAAAGTAATAACTAATATTAATTCATCTTCTGTTACCCGAAGGTCACACGAGGCTGTAATAGACTATACGCATTATATAATATATCAAAAATATGGTTGCACATTTAAACGGTTTTAGTTCAATTGTACTATACATTATGACCAAAAATATGTACTCGAAAAACAAAATGATTTCAAACTTTCGAGTAGCTAACAGTTTGATAAACTATAAGACTGCAAGGAATTAATTACCCATTATAAGCTAAATATATAATTTTAAATAAAAAATAATAAATTTAAATTTAAATTATCTTATGTTACTTTTTTTGTAAACTGTTATTGTTAGGTTCCTCTTTTCTTTTAATTGTATAATTACGTTTGATTAGATTAACCTATTCTTACATTGTATAAGTCTATAAAATAAATTACAATTTATTTAATAACATAATATTCCAACTATAAACAATTATAAAAAAATAGTGATACTATACCTATTTTCGATATATTTTAATCTGTATAGTAAACAACTTAATCGTAATAATTACTACATACACTTATATCGTAGCAATGAGATCATGTCTATTCATATATGTCTAATACTTTGATCATTATTGATAAAAAAAAAAATAATAAAACTGAATAAAATTTTTATTAACAATGCAAAAAAGCCAAAGTTTTATGTCCTCAAGTGGTTGTTAACAAATAGGTATTATTAAATAATACATTAAATATTATATGATATTATACAGTACCTACAGCTACAGCATTAATATCTATATAAATATTTAATGTATAGTAATTACTCGAAAAGCATTTCTATGTAGGTACTCAACTTGTAGCGTGTTCGGGATATATTTAAAACCAATAAAAATATGAAAAAAAAATCGATTTTAATGTCTTGTTATCGCGAGAACGATAACAATTATTTTTTGAGCGTCAACACAAATATTTATCAGCAGTGTGCTTTAAACAAATGATTTGTCAATACGATTTCCATTGAGATTGAATATAATTGTAATTTGTATAATTTGTAAGATATATATAATTCCACGAATCTTACTAGCAAGTGTATTAAACTACTAGTTCCAACTGCAAGGTCCGAAACTCCGAAATGCGTCTACCCGGCGTGAACGTAAAACTGCTGCCCATCAAAGCGCATTTTTTCCTTATGAATGGCGGTAAGACACTTCGTGATTGCACCTGCTCCAACCAGCAGACCACGATGAACTCGTGGCGTGGCCTAATACAAGATTTTATATATGTGTATCATAATATTATTAACCACATTGTTAGGTTACGACGGATACGTCATCGATTTTTCTCGATAATTACTCCTTCATAACTATACTTTTTCCTTATGTTGTATACTTGTGTGGATCGTGTAGGCACGACGCCTTTAACACCATACCTAACCACCATAGCCAAGCAACGGGGCTACTCTGCCCGGCTGGTGGGCGCTGTCTTCTCAGTGCTACCCCTCACCGCAGTGTTGGCCCGCCCCATTTTTGGTGCTGTGGCCGATCACTACCGATGTCAAAGGACCATGTTCCTGAGCTTCATAGTTGTTATCACCCTGATAACCGCTTCCTACAAGTTCGTTCCCGACCAACCAGTGAATGTTAACAACGAGCGGGATGAAACAGCGCTGTCCACTCACCAATTCTGGTTGTTTTGCGCTTTCTTGGTGGCCAGATACGTCTCGAACAGCATCATCTCGACTTTATCTGAAACTATGTGCTTGCAAAACTTGGGTAGGTTTAAAAAATAATATATATTTCTTGTAGTATTGTCGGTCATCTCAATGACTTAATCTAAAAGGATGTAATAGATACCTAACGAAAAGACGTGTTGATGGTCATTATTCTCATTAGTCGAGAAAATATTATGACGGGAGAATTATATTTGTATTTTATATAAACAATATAGGTAAGTTGAGTTCTTAAATCTATGGATACAAATTTGAATTTCAATCGAAATTAAAAATATTATAATTACTATTACCTATAAGTTATTTATTATTAAGTTTTTACATGTACTGCTGCAGGTAAAGACACGCACAAGTTTGGACAACAACGATTGTGGGGCTGTATTGGTTGGGGTTCGGTGTCTATGATGATGGGTTGGTTGATCGACTGGTATAGTAGTGGAAGTATGGTCAAAGACTATACGCCCGGAATCATCGTATCAGTAGTTTTCTTGTTGACAGACTTGCTGGTTGCTTTTAAAATAGAAGTAAATATAAATACTTAACTTAACTCTGTATTCATATAAGATGGTTTTAATATTTTTAACATAATTATAATTTAAAATATAATTTTTTTTATAATATAACGAGTTATAATTTGTGAGATACCTATAAATGTTTTTTTTTTTTTTACAAATGAAAAATATCTATATCACTCCCACAGAGTAGTTCTAGGTTCTTCAGCTTACTCTGAAGCCTGAGCGGACCGATGAATGTATTAAATTTACAATATTGTGAGTGTGTGTGTGTGTTCATGTTTAAGAGATTTTAAATTTTAGTATCTTTTCTCCAGTATGAAAATAAAAATTAATATCTACAAATGTTGACATGTTGTACTTAAAAATGTGTTTCGTGGTAATTTGAAACCTTTCAAGTACATAATTTTATTCCCTCTGTTTTACATTTATTAAAAAAATTTAAAGTGTATCTATGCATCAATTTGAACATTATTCCGCAATTTTCGTATAATTTTTAAGCACTTTCCACTTTTCCAGCTACTTTTATTTTAATTATTTATGTATTTCAAATTTGTTGATATAAGAACAATACCTATCAAATTTAGGCATTCTTTGGACCAGTGATAAACAGTTGTTAGTTGGTAGTACTGTATAATACATGATATATTAATTATTATTGTTTAACAATATTAAGGAAAAAAGCAAAAAATAATAATAATAAAATTATTAATAAATATTATAATATATCGTAACAATGAGCCAAAATAAATATGTCTATTCATAAATGTCTAATACTTTGATATCATTATTGATAAAAAAATAATAATAAGCTGAATACAATTTTTTATTAACAGTGCAAAAAAGCTACTTGCAATAATTCTCAGTTAAAATACTTTATTACAGTACCTACTTGTTAAGCATGTTAAAAATATTAAAAACTATATAAGTGACTAAGTGAGTACTGTGAAACCTCGATAACTCAAAGGAATGGCTTGGTCCCTGCCATTACAATATATATTTTATATATTTTTTGTAAGTCGAATATTCAATAATTTGAATTTTTTTTCATCCTCAACCAAATTATCGAGGTTCCACTGTATATCTAATTTCTTGAATTAATAAAGATTTATTTTTTAAAGGATTGTCAAAGTGATGTTGTATCAAAACATATTTTCAAGGATCTCAAAAAAGTGTTCAATGATATTAAGGTTGTATGTTTCCTTGTTTGGGTAGTTTTTTTTGGAATTTTTTATGGAAGTATTTCACTTTATTTGCTATGGTACGTAACTTTATTTGTTTACATTCCATATATAAAAATATTGAAAACACTTTATAAAGGCACATGGAAGAACTAGTCACAAAATATCACCCAGAAAAGTATTCTTCAATAAAAACCATTCAAGGAACACTGATTGCTGTGAAATGTTTTGGAGGTGAAGCACCATTTTTCTTTTTATCTGGTATGTATAGTGTATGTGTTATCTATTTACAATATTATGTTATTTTATTCAACTAGGTATTCAGTACTTACATTAAATTATTAAATATATGATTAATAACAGGTAAAATAATTAAAAAAGTTGGTCATCTGAATTCAATAGTAATTGGTCTTGCTGCATTATCTTTGAGATTTTTTCTATACTTTATTATCAAAGATCCAGTTTGGGTTGTGCCCGTAGAAATATTGAGTGGTCTAGGTTTTGCGTTACCGTATACGGCAATGACAGCTTATGGATCCATGTTAGCACCAGAAGGACTCAAAAGTACCGTTCAAGGGTTATTTAGCACATTCTTTCAAGGAGTAGGCGAGTATATTTAAAATATATTTTTAAATTTCATTAGCATTACGACTATAAATAAACTATAACTAAATTTATAATCTATTTAGGTGTAAGTCTTGGAAGTCTTATAACGGGCTACCTCTTCAACGAATTGGGTAGCAGTTACACATATCTCGTTCTGAGCATATTGGCATTATTCGTTTGTTGTATACAAACTTTCACGATCCGGATTATGGCTAAAACTTCGAAATTACAAGATAATAGTAACGTCAATACCGAAGGCTAAAGTGGAAATTATTACTTACGTTAACTACAAGCAGAAGCTATCTACCCCAACGTGTTATCACAATGACTGTCATAACAACGCAAACTATCGAATTTTACGTTCAGAATTATCAATTTTTCCCTATTTTTTTTTATTTAAGTGTATAAATATATTATTATTTTTATGTATTAATTACTGTCAACCATTTAACATAAATATAATTTACATGGATACAAATAAATTAATTTAGAAATATAGTTGAACAGCTCTTCTTTTAAAAGCATGATACTTATACTGGAGTTTAGATTAGGTTAAGTAGGTATATTATAATTAAAGGAGATATGATAATAACTAACAAATTTAAAAATTTAAAAAATATACGAATACAATTATTTATTTTATATATTTGCAGTTCAAATTTTGACGAAATAACATACATTAAAAAAACAAAGTTAATTACTATTTACTATAAATTAAAAACATTATTCATTATAATTATGAATTTTACTATATATGTAATAACACTTTTGAAAATGTTGATTTATTTTGAGATATCTATTCTCTATATTTTTTACATATATACTAATTAAACTATGATCCTATTTTAACCGTGTTACGGTAATTACCAAAAGATATTATTGACTTTTGAGTTGATACTTAACATTAATATAATAGGGTATAGATAAATATATATCTTTATAACAATTAGATACTAATAAGTAATAATAATAAATGCAAAAATTACGTCAACTTACACTTACAATAAAAGTAAAATAAATGCTATTAATAAATAATAGCTAGGTATATCAAAAAAATATATACCTACACTATTTTAGACACCCATAACAGTGGCACACTCTATATCTAGTATAGTAATGTACCCACTTTCTTATAATTTTTACTCGAAAATGTTTGTTTTTTTTTTTTTATTATTTTTTAAGTTTTCGTAACAAAGGTAAGATTAATGAATTAATCTAAAACGTTACCAGGACGACCACACTGGAGTCCGAAGATGTTTGTAAAATGTGTTAAGGTACGGTTAAGGAATACTATTTTATTAGGTAATTTTATCACTTATCAGTTATCAAATTTATTACATAAACTAAAAACATGTAGTTCTATAGATGAATTGTAAAAATTGTATTTACATTTCTATTACAAATGTCAATTTGTTTAAATTTTACAAACTATACGCATAGTTGTGTTTAATATGATCAGTTGTCGTTTATCGTGTAATTTTGCATGAGATATATGACGATATAATATTATGTACAATAATAATCTGTCATGAAAAGACTCGTTGACAGAGGCGTTCTCAGAATTTTTCAATGGAGGGGATGAAAGAAATGGTTACATGATAGGCCGTAAGGGTTACCAAAAAGTAGACAAGGTGTATCACAAATATACGTATAAGAAAATAAAGAACCTTGGGGTGGATATATCCCCCATATGACCCCCGTGAGAATGCCCATGCTCGGTGAGTTAAGCTTTCGTACCATAAACTGTGTGTATAATGTACTCCATAGATTTTATAATTGATTATAAATTATTAGTATTAGTATTTATAATCAATGATTGTATATAATATAATATAATATTATAATGATATTTTCATATTATAGTCTACGATTAATAATATTATACACTATGTTTTAGACAGCGCTTATTTGTTTAGGCAACTTACTATAAATTTTTTCATGAATTATTTATTTATTATTTATTGTTATATTTAATTAATAGATTACCTATAAATTACGATTTTGAATTCAATAGTATTTTGACGGCATACGTTTAAACATAAGTGAACGTTTGTAATGTTATAAATCAAATATATCATTGATATAATATTATTATGTATAATATAATATACAAATTTGAATAGTTAACATGTAATGACATTTATTTTAATTGTAAATTAGTTTATAAACAATACAAATAATGAATACTCATCTAATAGTTGCCCAATATAACAATAATAAATTATGAATATCATACATTTTTACTTGAAACACAATTAATTAAAAATAGTTTATAATCGTTAATTTTATCTAAAGATAATCGTATTTATAATGTACGCTTGGGACAAATTTGAAAATCTAGACCAAAATTTTTAAGATTCTCCTAAAAAGTTTTAAACTCTTAAGAAACTTTTAAGTATAAATGATAATATAAATTATATAAGTTTCTATAACTAATAGGTAATACACTTTTAACAAGTCGAGTTAAAATACGCAGAATGACTTTTTTCAAAACACTTACAAGTTAATTTATATTTTTTAATTTATTTAAAATATTTACATCAATAATCGATAGCCATTTCTTTTTCTTTTTATTAATATATATTATTATTTAATATTTTGGTTGTATACGTTACCGTGAATAAGGTATGATCAGTAGGTATAGTTGGTATAGAGTAGATTCGGGTTCACAGTCAAGTTCTCTTTCGTACCGTGTATCTTTTACTGTAGTACCTATTTTAACTGGCCATAGTTGATAGTAAATATTTAATATAGTAATCATAGTAAAATTGAATAACCATGATCCAAGTACAGACATTTTCCAATTAGATCGAGTTTAACGTTTGGACATGACACGATAAATGATAAATCTATAAATAGCATAAATTTGACTTTAGCAAATATATTATAGGCGTAGATGTGATTTTTGAATGACAAAAAGTGTAACATAACGTGATTAGGTAAGTTTTATGCACGTAATAATAATTAAGTAAAATAATATTTAAAATTGTTACGTGCATTAAATTGTGTTCATCTGATCGATTGCTTATACGTCTTTGTCGTCTTTACAAAATATCTTGTGGAAATACGCTGAACAAATAGGTATATAATACCTAGTAATTTATCAAGTATCGATGATGCATATAATACATAGTTGTACCTATAAGTACTAAGTTCTAGCAATTTGGGATGAAGTAATGCCAACCAGTACGCGATACCAAGATAACAAAAGTACTAGTTAAAACAGAGATACCTAATCAGATAGGACAGGTACCTACAACTCTACGGAGTTCGATGATCATGCCGACGCAATTTAATCTATTCACATAAATTTCTAGCTTGAATTCGAAACGATAATTTTATTATAATCATGTTAATGATATGGTCAACGTAGATCATTATAATTCATAATTTAAAATCATCGTGGCGATCGTAAAACACATGGGTACGCCATATACGCATTAGCACATAACACAAAAATCGTGGAGTCATAAACTCACGATTACATACCTACACGAGAATAGTATTCTCAGAATACGCGATGCCGCGATGACGGGTAGTGCGCTGTGCGCCGTGCGGTCAAGTGTGTTGTGTGTGTTCAACAAGTATGTCCCCGTAAATTCGTAGCTAACATCCAATTGTTCGTTTATCGATCGGTGGCTCAGTGCACACAACATCTGATTCTACAGTGATCGTGATAAGGTTTATTTTGTATGTTATATATTTAATTATTATTATTTTCATTTGCGCGCCAGCCGTGGTTAGTTGGTCGTTAACGAGACGTCAAACGCCTTCTGCTATCGTTTTGACCGCTCGTGTTAGTGCCTTGTCCGTCGAAAGCTGCCATATCCGGTCGTAGAACTCGTTGCGCGAAATTTTTGATTCGTGTCTATCACTCGATGGCACAATTATCAGTTACTCAATTTCTATAGACGAATTCTAGACGAGGATATCTCGCGAATAAGGTAAGTCTGCTTTAATCCATTAAAATTATAGTATTGTACTAAGTAATATCATATTGTTGTGTATATGTGTAGGTTTAAGTATTTTTTTATCGTTTTGTTTTCTCCTCCCTACTCTATCTTCGATGGTTATTTCCGCGTGAACGACGTCTTGTCTAAAATGAGTCGATAATGTTTTGTTATTCTTTAACGTTTTCATCCAGATCCGTCATATAGTGTTCATATTTTCACAAATCACGGATGAACAAAAACCTCAAACAAATTAACGTTGATTTGCACATAATAATATATTTATTTAAATAATAATAATTGTATTATGACGTTTATTTTTAAACTTTTTAACGACCGGTTTTTACTCTGTCGAAATCAATATTTCAATACCTACCACAGAATAGATTAAATACTATCTATTATTTTGCTTCTCAGACAATCTTGAAACCAGTTTTTTTTCTATAAATAAATACATGGTTAATAAGTTTTATAATAATTCTAATAGGTAAAAGGTAAAGAAGTAAGTACCTAGACTAGACATAAATAATAAACTTAAGCACCAATTAAAATATTAGTATTATTCCAATTCCTTTATCTCTATATAAAACTTAAGTTGATTTATATATTTTGATCTACCTATTATATTATTAAATTTGCAAGCCTTAAAACTTGTGTAATTTGAATGATTAACAATCTGTTTTTTAAAATACATAATGAATAAGTTTTAAAATCTTATAACATGATAAATCATTTTTGTTGTTTTAATTTTACCCAATTGTAAACAATAATAAATAATTTAAATTTGAGATTTGGCAGTTAAAGTATGTAACGTTTGATTATAATATAATGATATTAACTACCTGTTTTTTTTTTATCATAACTGGCTAAATGCCAAATTGTTAAATAACTTGAATATAGGTATTTCTTGGGGTATTTCTTATTTTAAAATAGTATAATTATAAACAAAACATATATTTTTTTATTATCACAGTTCATGAACATTGAACACTATGAAATAGGTAAGAAGTATAAGGTCAGAAATTATCAATTGTGTCATTGTTTATATTTATACTCCCATTTTTAAATAAGGTATTACAATTTAGTAATGATTTGGTTTTTACTAGGTACACAGATAATTAAAATTGTGCTCATTATTCATAAATGTTGTACCTATTCAGTTTAAATATATATAGTATTCTAACTTTTAATAATAGATAGCTAGGTTATTATATAATAACTAAAGACCGGATTTATATTCTCTTAAAAATATGCAAAAATAATCAATCAATATCAATATACACTTTAATATGCATTTTTACAATTTTTTTTTTTACAACATTCCAAAATAACACTCAACATTCAAAATAATAATTTACTATATAGGTATATAATACCTACCTATATGTATTAAAAAAAAACAATATTCCTTTGGTGTATGCAATGGCAAATATTTACTTTCTGAAGAATAAAAAAAAAAACTTGAAATATTATTTTAATTTTATTATTATAGAATTAACAAATAATAATATGTTTTTTGTCACAATGATAAAAAAAGTGTAAAATATGTTCAAAAGCAATTTTTCTGGTACTGAAATATTAAAATTAATAATAAATAAATATTTTTTCTCATAATTTACTAAATATTCTAAAATATGCTAAATGGAATTAATATTCTCTAACTTATGAAATATTCTTAAATATGCAAAAAACTTTTTTCTACAAACTCAGAATTAAACAAATCATCTACATTTTTTACTCTCATAAGACTGCATAGACTTAGTAACGATATATTAAAACACATAAATCCGGTCTTTAATAATAACAAATCTATAAAAACTATTTAAAATATAGGTATCTTATAAATTATTAAGTATATACTGTGTAAATAAGTGTTAAAATATAACATATAACATTATAACTATTATACACATTATATTATACTATCGTGGGTGTTAATAAATTGTAACTGCCTGGTTTGGTTAGAAAATATTGTACATCAGAAATATGGTTTAAAGTATATTGACATATTAATACTTAAACATATTTAGTCATTAAATGTCCTTTATACTATGCAGGTATACTTAAATACTAATTAAACTGAATTATTGTATCTAAACACAGGTATTTTACTATCATTATGATACCATAGCTCATATTATGTTTTTATACCAATTATTTATGTACATTTTATATTCATGTAATATGACTAATTAACAAACATTTATAACTAGTCTGATTTATTATTATGAGATGATTGATTCAGTGCTGCTGTGTCAGTGCATGATTGAAAAAAACATATTAGTTTGTATTAATATTTCCATTTGTAAAATTACGTTAGTGCATCGATTACAGACCAATTGACAATTATTATTGTATGTTAATCATACAAAATGATAAAGAATTTCAATTACTAACATTTGTTATATCCATCTTATTCTTATTTGAAATAACATCCTTTTTAATGATAATTAATTTGATTTATTAATTGTATTTTGTAGAAAAATCAATCATGGATATTCAAAATCATAGGAATCTTTATGCCTTGGTAAGTTAATATTTTATGTATGTTTAAATTAGTTTTTATAACTTTAAATAAAATAGATTACTCTACTAATACTTATATAATACATCTATACCTAGGGAATTTGTGGTCTGTTTAATTTAATGAATTTATTTTTTAAAAGACCTTGAAAGTTCCCTAAAAATAATACCTATGTCAAAATCACACATTTAAATACTCAAGTTAATGTTTTTACTGTATGCATTGGTTAAGTTATATGATAAATAAGAAAAAATATATACAAAATATGGTATGTTTATTGTTAATACATTTTTAAAAAATTACTATCAATATGTGGATTCTGGATAGTGACCATAAAAAAAATTTATTTCCCCACATACTGTGCTAAGTAACAAAAATTTAAATTTATTTTAAATATTAAAATAGGTTCTTAGCTTAAGATATTTAATAAGTCATTTTTGTTATTAATAATAAAAATTGTGTTTTATTAACAAGGTGTACCCAATGGCCAATACCCATTATATTAATTATTAAAAATTATTAATTATGCTAATCTTGTACATTATGTTACATATTATATTTGTTAAATATTATCAATACTCTACATTATATCTAGTAAATGTTTTCAAATAAGTGTAAATTGAATAATAATTTATGTATATTATACATATGAATAATATATATTTATAATTAATATGTATAAAAAGTTGGGTAAATGCGAGGGTTAATAGGTACTTTTGCCGTATAATACAGTGTTACTCAAATTACATATCACATTTAAATACTTACCTATCTACTGTTATTTATTTTTGAATTATTACAACAAAAATCATATAAAGAAAAATAGTTAATTTACTAGTGAATACTAAATATCTTCAACATTTGAATTTCAAAGGGGCATAAAAAATTAATTCGGAATTCAAATAGAAATTTTTTTAGTATACGTTTAAAACCTTAAAAAGTAATCTTATATTCAATTTTCAAATCTTAGTTAAATAATTTAAATATGATTGATATTAAAAATATTTAACTATAAAATTATTTGTCAATTTTTCTAAGTGTTTTTATGCTCTACAAATAATGAGTGATAACATAAGAAAAAAACATCATTGTAAAATCAATACATTTAATGTTCCTTTCAGAATCTATAATAACTATAAACCTAAGTATTAAAACTGCTTTCAACTTCATAACTTAGATTTTTAAAATTATATATTTCCTAGTATTTATCATGTTTTGTACTTTGTGTTAAATTACATTTGTGTAACATTTTTTTCCCAGTAAAGTTGTTTAAGTACTTGAAAATATTATTAAAGTGAGGGCATTCATTAATAAAAAGTACCTACATAATAGAATCTTCATTAACCTTCACCTTTTGGTTATTATTTCTTGGTAATTTGCTATAAAATTAAAGTAAATTGTTTTAAATTCAATATAATATGTTCTAATAATTTATATAACTTACTAAGTATAATCAATTTATTAATTTTTAGTCACTGATAAAATAATTTAAAGGATAAAAATAAAATTGATTGATAAATTTTATCAATTTGCATTATTAAATGATAAAATATATTATGCTTAGCAGTAATTTTTACACAAACTTTAATATTGATAATTATTTAAATAAATATAATTTCATCGACTTGTAGGTAGTAACTGTATAGCTTTATCGCCAATTTTTTATTTATTTTTATAATTTCTAGAAACCTATTATAAAATGTATTATTGTGTTAATTGGATTTTTAGTTTTTAGTTTTTACCCATTATTACCTTTTTAAAATATTCAGTTAAGTTTGTAAATATTCTTAATATAAGTCTTAGCTAATTTCTAAGTCTCCCGACTTATTACATTTCATCAATCTAATTGGTATAACATGTATTGCTTTTTAAAAATATGTTAGACCTCAGTATTTTTAAACTACAAAATGAATGAATTTACTTAATTTTTTTTTATTTAACACAATATTCTGTATTTATTTAATACGCACACAATTAGTTAAAAATAAATACATCAAAGCTTTAAACTGACTTAGCAATTACTTTTTGATAGTTCTGATTTACTCTATTATAATGTTTCCTTTAAAATATACAAATGATTTGTCATGTATTTGTTATACCAATCAACTTGAATGTTGACACCATAGTGTTCACACAAATAAAGCAAGAGTATGTCAATTCTTGGTTCTCTTGAAAATTAATGTCTTTTTTGATAATCAATATACATAGCTTTATCTAAATTATATTAAATTACAAATAAATATTATTAAAATAAAATATTCACCTTAATTTAAATATAAAAAATGTATAAATGGTATCTAACATATAATTCAACATAGGTATAAGATAGATGAATTAAAACAAAAGGAAGAGTAAATTATTAGTCAAAGTATTGAGTAAATTAAAATACGGTTAGTAATTCGAAATATATGACTTAATGTAAAATTTATTACTTAATCAATATTGATATTGTGTAACTTTTTGGATTAAAATTAAAATAAATTATTTTTATTGTGATGGGTTATAATTCATAACATTAAGTACGTATACTTGAAATTACTACATTATTACTAAACATAATTTATTAATTATTTTTATCTGATATAGTAGATAATAATAGATATAAACAACTAATCTAAATGTAACATTTATTTATGTAATATTTTACCGTGAAAAAAATTATAATATTTATGACCGTAAAAAACTATTAGGAACTACATTTGATGCTTGTGTAAAATGTAAATATGATGGAGGGGATAAAAATTGTGATATACCTATTTCCCCTGCCACGAAGATCCACGCACTCCTAAACATGCTGTTTTTTTAATGTAAACGGCAACTGGCAAAGTTATCGGTGAGCGCTGAGCGTATACTTTTCAGTACTCAGTAGTGTTATAAATTTATGATCAATATGTAATGGAAATTAGTTTTAAAATAATAGTGAACATTTGGATAAAAAATAAATTATATTTGTTTAGTGTGAATAAATTCTAAAATATTAATTTTATTATTATAATTATTTTACTCGCTAGTATGACATTTATTGTAAATTTGTAATCAATTTTGTATATTAATAATTATTTTGTAATTGCAAAAAAACGTTAAATACGTCTTGAATTTTTTTTATACATTTGTATACATTTTTTAATCTAAATTATTTATTATAATTTATAGTTAATTCTCAATTGAAAATTGAAAACCATTTTAATTTAGTTAGATTCTGTACTTCAGTGTTTGCAGTGAATTGTAATTTAATTTTTTAAGTAATAAATTGCAACTGTGACATTGCTTAAAAACTATACATCTAAAAAGGAGTCACTGTTATAAAAGTGTAAAAGTGTAGTGTTATTAAATACGTATTTTAAGCAATCAAATTTTCCATGCTTAATATAAATTTTGCGTTTCCTGTACACAACAATGTGCAATAATTGATCGTGTATCTAACTTTAAATAAAAATAATAAAATCAATTACTACGACCGATTTTTAAATAGTCTTCCAGCGTTTATTTCTGGAGGATAATATGTCTGCAGTTAAAATAAAAACTATAAAATAGCATTATGTATAACACGGAATCCGAATAAGTGCACTTGTGTTTTGCATGTCAGTTAGACACGGTTAACCCAATGCATATTGAATTTTCTAAATATAATCTAGTATCGTCGAACGCTTATTACGAAATAGTGTAGGTACGTTTGTTGTTGGTCCTAGTTCGGTATTTTTAGTACATATAATATTATTTTGATTACAATATCTATATATTTTGTCGATGTTTATTGATATTATTTTTTTTTTATCGATAATTTAACAAACACGATACGTGCAATGTTTCGGTAACACAATCGTTATATTTTCGTGGGAAATCATCAGAGATATTCAAGCTGTTCAAGCTCATCGTCACGCGGCGTGGCGTACATCTGATGAAGAATTAATTCGTTGAAATAATTTCGTTCGCGTACCTAAATTACATACTTAATAATTATATTAATTATATTATAATATATTATATTAATTAAAATAATAATGTACCTATCTATCTAGCGAAATTTAAATTAAATTCTACAAATAAACAAAATGTATTTACATTTTTCTCCCTTGTTTGGACGATTCAGAAATGCATACTTAATGATAACTATATCGTGTGTAGTATAATAACAAAAATCAAAAAATTGAGTACGTATCAGGTGTTCTTACCTGAAATATATTATAATATTAATCTAATAACCGTGCGTACCGGAACTTGTAACGATGACTCCGAGAAAATGCACATCGTTGAAACCATTGAACGATGAACTCGTGCGCCGTTTTCAATATTGGAAGTCCGCACCAGAATACAAGGCTTGCTACACTCCCGTAAGTCAGATACGTAATTATGCTATTATATTTTAGTTAATTTCTGTGAAATTGCCTACTATTTTGGCGACAGCACACATGTCCACTCATGCCAAAATGGGTATTTTATTTGTATTAATGAATAAATTTGTTGCGTAACGTTTAAAACGACATTCCCGTATAGGATACATCATCGTCGTCACAATATAGGCGATGTAATATATTATGTAGACGAGTATGTTTTTTAATGTGTTTTAAATACAATATTATGTATTAAGCGCTTCGCACGGGCCAAGGCCAGTGGAATCGAAGTCTGTTCGCGGGTATTAGATACAAGTGTTATTACTTATTATTGCTTATTTTTTTTTTTTAATTTTCACGATTTACGGAAACCCATTATGTTGTGCATTTTGTATGGTTTCTCGACGTGATACCGGGCCTATTGAGACTGTTGCTATTCTTCAAACGTATTTTTCAAGTATAAATTTTTGAAAATGTTGACTACCGTATCAAAGGAAGGCAACAAACCAACGATATTAAAATTATTGTTATCTCTCGAAAATCGTTGTTGAACTATGTGTTCATATAATATATGAATTAAATTATGATAATTTTCATTTATAATTCATATATTTATGCTAAGTTTAATAGTCAGAGTGTGAACTTTCTAGGTACTGTGTTTATGTTTATAATATAATAATTATAATATGATATTTTTATTGTGATATGATTCTACCTAAACCGATTCTTGGTATACCTGTTATTCACGCAGTGGTAAAAATGGTTACCTAATAATACATAAATTATTGTGATTAATGCATAGGAAATATATCACGCTATTATATTTTTTTACCCTTTCGCTAACCGTGTGCCTACTTCAAAATAACCTCTAAAATCTTAAAACACACACGATTTCAGCAGATCACAGATTATTATAGTTTATATTACATTATTACATATAATAATACCAACTCTCATATTAGACGTGCGCTGACTTATTCGCAGATGCGGCATTGAGAATAAGCAGCTCATATTTTTACAATCAGCCAAATCAATTTCTAATAACCAAAATCGTTAATTCTATGATCACAGATAGGCTGTGTTAATGTCACTACAGTAATAATATAATTATTGATTTATGTTTAAAATTAACAAACGTTAACATACCTTCTGATATAATGTATTCATTTCTTTCAAACACCCTGAGCACATTGAACATTCTGTTATAAACTACAGTTACTTTTAGAACTTACCAAGTATTTACTATTTTCAACCCTCCAGCCAATCAATCGTCCCGATAAAAATGTCGTAGATACAGCGCTTGAACTTTCTGCTGCACCAGTGTGTACTATGCCAGGTTGGTCTGGTGTAAATTTTCTCTGTAATATGATCGTGTGCTAGTCGTTCGATACAAATTAATATTGAAAATATTGTTAACTGCGCTGTACTACAAATACGTTAGTCAGCAAAGTTCGATTTAAACGTAATATTATGATGACTAGACAACGCATTTCCTTCAATTATTTCAACAGCTCGCGCCCCATATAATATCATAAATCATAATTTATAATGTTTGTATTACAAAACAACTATACTATTCGTGAATACGTGGTGAGTGTACTAAGTTAAACATTATGTTTGGTAAATTAAATAAACAGGAGAATCAGTTATCGCGTTAATTACACTATAATATTATAGGTACTTGCAGTAAATAAGTATAATTTTTCGAAACAACAAGTATTATAATTTATAAGTATAATAGTATTATTACACGCTGTTAAAAATATGTTTTCCACCCAATCGTTCAAGTATTAAAACAGACAACAAATTATATATTATAATTAAATAAACATATTGCTTTAGAATTTGATGATTTTACCATCACAATTAGATCTATAATATTTATTACGTAAATACGTGAACTAGTTAAAAGGTTTACTTTCATTGTAAGTTACAATAAACCTGTAGTTTTTTTATAATGTATTACAAATGTTGAGGTATATAGTATATACAATATACCTACTACGTAATACAGCATATAATATTTGGCTTGAACTCAAAATACTACGGATCGCGTGGTAATTTATTCAAAATAAAATGCTAATTTTTTCATTAATACGTATGATCAGTTTTATTTCTTACCTATATTATACATGGCTTCAATAATAGCTAAATAAGTCGTTCTGCCCGCGCGATTACGAATGACTGGTTTTTGATGCGTATACGAATAAATTGAGAAATGAAAGAGTAACCTGTAGTATTATGGTTACCTACCTATATTAATATAATATAATTTTAATTAAATGATCATAAACTATGCATGATTTTTAATTTAAAATATAATAAGAATAAGAGTATATCACTGTAAAAAAGGGTAACGTAATATAACATGTTTTTCCTTATTATTAACACTGTTGCATAATATTTGGTAATCAAAAACAAGTATGAATAGAAAAGAAATCACGACTGACTAAATCTGTTATGGTTATTGAAAACAATTGAAAAATAATACTATTACTTCAGAATGAATGCATTTCAATTATTTTTAATACTGTTCAATATTATATTGATATTTCATAAAATCTGCAGACAATAATGGGTTAACATTTTTTAAATTATAACGGTCACAACCACTGCAGATATTTTTGGAATATCACCTTAATTCATAATATAATAACTTATTTATTACTTATATTATAGCTATATATCTAAATTATAACTAGAGCTGAATAATAATTTGAACTTACCTGTTTGTTCTCTTTTTTTATTACTGCATAATATTTTCTTATTTATTGTTAAAATTGTATAGTTTTTTGTACAATTGTTATGAGCCTTAGGAGCTTTTCTGTGTTTAAATTGTTATTTTCAATATTTCATTTTGACGAATAACATTATGTTAAAAAAAATATCACTTATTTTTTAAATTCCTTGTTGATTTTTTCTTATTTTATATTTTAATTTTAATGTTTAAAAGTGTTGTCGGTAGATGTTAGTTAATGGAATATATTAATGTATTATGTTACGAATTATTACAAAAATTATTATATAACTATTAATTAATATAAGAGTAGGCGTGACTACCTACTAGGTAATTTTTATTTTTTGCATCACTTTTTTACCTGTAAAAGAAATGTTTTTTGAAAACAAACACTTATTGCATATACGTACAATGTACGTCGTACATATTACGAAATTGATTAAAACTCAAAAAGAAGAGAACTACTAAGTATGGTACATCTTCTAATGAATTTCAATAGTACCAAAATTTAAATATATCATAATTTTCTTTCTCTTTTGTAAAAATTGGACATTACCTGTATTTTAAAAAGTCCCAACAAACGATCAACACCAAAAAGTCAATTTTTTTATTGTTAATAGTGTATTGTTTATAGACTTTTTGAAAGACAATTAAGGTAATAAAATCATTGTATTATCGCCTCTTTATAAGATACAATTTTTGCTTAATGTTTTATTATGATTTGTATAGTATATTTACTCAAAGTAGATAAGTACGATTTTAAGTTTAATTCATATTATAGT
>VUJU01001201.1:2394-17284 GCA_009835225.1 Aphis craccivora
TATTTTAAGCGATGATAGAATAGAAGTTATTGATATTTCATTATTTTATGTAAAGTATACAAAAAAAAATTAATTGCAATATTTATTGACTATATTTTTGGAATTATTTTAGAACCAAATTTTGTATTGCCGTTATAACATTATTAGGTTAATAGTGATAAAAATATATTATATATATTAAACATTTAATCAATTTATCATAGTACGTGACTGGAGTCAATTCAGTTAAATTAACTATATAAATTATATACCATTATGACCTATTATACGTTTATAATACTACCCGCGATGCATAACGTATAAAATTATTGTAGATACCTATATGTTTGTTTGGCAAGAAATAACTAATAAGTGACTTTTATATCTTTTAAGTAACGTAATTTTGAGTTACAAAAATATTTAACAGCTTTTTTTATAATTATTAGAAATATAACATTAATGTATACATATAAAATGCATATATTAGGAACTACCATACTGTATAATATATGTATGTGTAGGTCAGGTACCTACCTATTTTTAATATACATGACGGTTAGTTAATTAATTAGTTTGAACGATACTTAATGAAATTATAACTTCTATCAAAATAAATAATAGATAATAACTACCTAGTAAATAGCCTGGAATACACTAAATGTATTGTACTTCGAACTATAAACGTTTTAAACCTACTTAAATATCGAAACATCACGAAAATAATCTCACAAACAGTTTTCAAAATGAATGTATTATTGATATAATAATATAACAGCAACTATAAGTAAAAACATTTGTCGTTATAACAACAATAAAATATACTGATTTAATTAAAAAGAAAAAGAACTACTTATTTTCAAATAATACATAAATTTTAAATCATTATTGTTTCTTGAACCATATTTAACAAAATATTTTTAGTAACTTCACTACTCTAACATATTTTTTCGAATTTATTATAAGTTATTTGGTCATAAATGTATGGGATTTACAAAAGTCATAATTTTAATTATCTTTGATTGACATATAATATGGTGTAATAGTCATAAAATATGTAGTTAGTGATCGTTATTTGCGATAGTACATTCTTAATATAATATCAAATACACCATTTTCAAAATTTTAGAATGTTTATACTAATATTGCAGTGGTGCTTAAATTGTATACTGTATTTTATACAAAAGTACCCACCATCCCACCTATTCTAATTTTTTTAATATGTAAAAAAAATGTTATTGGTGCGTTATTCAATTCTATTCACATATAACATCTATTTATAGTATTTAAAAACAATTTATGAGTAATATTTTAATTTTAGAGCCTAAATAAACGATTAACTATATAAGCTGGTTCTTATGTATTATATGCCTGATATTTATAAATAGTAAAATATATTATCAATATATTCCTGTGAGAAGATATGTGAATTAGTCTACTTTTCAAGTTTATTTTAACTTTTAATAACCACCAACCTAACATAATATATTATTTTTTATCTTTTATATATTTTTTAGCACTTTTATCAAAAATTATGAAATGAACTATAATTATTTATAATTTTAATTTTATAAACGCAATAATTTAAAAATATATTCATTGAATCTAAAGAGTTTTGAATTTAACAAAATATTACAAAAAATATTAAATAATATGTATAAAGTAAATTTTTTTCTATAAATTAAAATAGAAATTAAATCTCCCAAATTACTTTTTATTTCCTTTGTACGCTATTAGAAAACTTATATAATATAATATAGGATATAGGTATAAACTCGTAGGTATGTAAATATTTTATTAGATTTGTGTTCCTACTTAGAGAGTTTATTTATTTATTATTATTATTATTATTTTCATTTCAGATTTTATCTATATTTTTACAAATAACAAGGGAAGTAAGTTTTATTGAAAACCATACAGGTAGGTAGCGTTTTTCACTTTTCAAAGAGTTGCTTGTCATTGTTCATTAATCAAAAGTAATAATAATTAGTCATTGTTTGGAGTATACCTATCTTCTAAACAATCTTCCATCATTTGCTAACGATAAACATCTATTAAAAATTGTTACATTATTAAAATATAATTTTACTAGGTAGTAAGTAAGTATTGTTAATAATAATTAATATGCCAAATCTCTAAAGTCGAACTAAAATCACTTTCATTTTTAGGTTTAATACCTTTAGTAAATATATCGTTAATATTGATAATAAAACAAAAACACGCATCGATGTTAACCTATACATGCTTTTAATTTCAAACTAATTTTATATAGCGATTTAAACGTTTTATTTTGGTTTATCGTTTCAGTCGAGGAGGGAGTTAATGTTTATACTCGGTTAACAGATTGAACGTTTTTCCCATTTATCAACCAAAACTGACTTTTAACTTTTATTTACCGAGAGGAAAATACAATAATATATATATATATTTTTTTTTTTTGAAGAAACAAATTAGAATAAAGCTATACATATATTATATATACGATATAACATGTACAAATTTAAATAACAAAATAATAGTGAAAATAAAAAAGTAATAATATCACGGTAAACGATTTTTCTTCGTATATAATACGTTACATGTTGTATGTGTTTAATGAGATGTATATGGAGTGAAATTACGCTTCAAAAACAGCTACCCCCAGGTGTTTAAACATAACATTAACGAATATGTACATATGTATAAGCGATAGTTGTGCGTGCATATAGGTAATATCATAATCGGTATATAGTGTTATAGGACAGAATAAAGGGATCTATCGCCTCAAGTATATTTCCGTCGCAACCATCACTGATGTTCTTTGCTGTAAAATACGGATGTATTATTACGACGGTGATTCGAATAGAAACATATTAGGTTAGAATAAGTAGGTAGTTAGATATAGTTGGTAATTATACGAAAATATCACTGTTCAATTTCAATACTCGTAATATTAGTAATTCCAGCGGGTACTGCAATTTTCCGCCATAACACCTAAGGAACAGTATCAACGTATATGTAGTATAATATGTTGTCTACATATACTATACTATTGTCTTGTGTGGCGCGACGGGTGATCTAATATACAATATAACGATCGTGACGAATATTGTAATTTGTAAGTAATCCAAATTTTCTGACGTGTAATTTGAAGACTAAAATAAATTATTAAATTATACACACGTCCACTTATTAAGTAGAACGCTGGCGAGGTCTGAACTTCTCTAGTCAATGTGACACCATTAGGATTCCATTACACTAACATTAAAGTAAAGTTAGTTAATAATTAATTATTTTTATGGACTGCTCTGCTGCTATAGATTAATTATTATTTGAATGAAGATTTAATTTTAAAATGTGATTTCTATGATTACAAGATGTCAAATAAGTAGGTAGTTAATATTTAAAAATGGTAAAAAGATTTGCATTTTTTAATTTTTTTATTTAAAGATTACTTATTACCGTTTCATAATATTTCTAAATTACTTATGAAGACGTATAATGGAACATTTTTGTTATTTATGAAAATTTATACACAACACATATAGTTAATAAGAACCATACGGGCAATAAAAGAAGAATAAAGTCCATACATATTAATCCAGACAATTTATCAGATTTTATTAGTATTTATTATTTTGTTTAACTGTGACAAATTATTTCGAGGCGTGGTAAACAAATAACGAGTATATTTTGTTTTAACTGTTTGAAGCACCTTAAGTGGAAACACTGATGACATCAAAACGAGCATATCTTAAAGTACGCACGATTTTACACTAGCTTACCAAGTTTGATAGTGATCGGAGATATATTATTTGCTGTACGAATTTTTAAAGTTAATACCGTAGAGTTGTCACGTCCGTAAATGTGTGATGGGCAAAAAGAAAAACGAGGTGTCATTAAGTCGCCCCGTGAAATCCAGTGAAAAATCGGCCAAAATCTTTAAAAAATTAAAACACGTGTTCAATAATGACTTATGAGTATCCAATCCAGTCATGAGGAATGGGCTGCGCGGTTTGCTTAAAATTATAATAGTTCTGATAACTGTTCAATAACCTCAAATACTTTCAGGGGTGCTGTCTGAAATGAGAAGAGAGTCGAGCGTACAAGTGTATCAGGCTTAGCAAAAGACTATTGCGAGGGCACGTGATAAAAAATAGTAATTATTAAAATAAAAAATTCTCGTTTCACTAGGTTAGACTGGGTAGTTAGACGTCCCCCCGGATCACTATAGATAAATGGCGTACAACGAGGTAACTATAACCAACACCAAAATAATATGAAGTGTATTTTAATTTCACACAAAATATAAAAATTAAATTAAGTACATAGAATTTTATATTACGTAGAAATAAATAGTATTATAATATATTATGGTATAAAATATATTTTTAAAACTCGCTGTGTTATTCGAAAAATTATGTTACTTGCTCTCCTCTATTCGAAATGTCCTCTATAAATGTTTTTATTTCTTATATAACATTATTTTCATTAACTATCGTTATCCGAAAATAATTATGTCCGTAGAAATTGTAAATGTAAACTTTAATATAATATGTATACTCCTGTAATCTGTATCATAGGTAAAGTACATTTATGTAGCAAGATAAGTTTTAGTGTTTTACTTTATAAATACATACTTATACACTCGCCTATGACAGTATCTACACGTATTAACATGTCAACTCACTGTTAACTCATAACTAAACAAATAATAATGAGTTATGCTATTTTCAGCAAGTACCTAGGTAGGTACCTATAATATAAATAATAATTTAAACTTTATTTTAGTAAATAAAGTACACACAATCATTCCTATAAACTATTATATAAAATATGTACTGTATTTTCAAATCCAGGAAGTAGTCCGTAAATATGAAATAATACATACTTAGGGTACTTATAAATTATAATAAATAAATAATTTATATTTCATCTAGAACTTAAAAAAACAAACAAATGTTTATACAATCGTTTCTACTGTATCAAATCAAATACTTTATAATTGAACATTTTGTGGTCAATTAAAGTCTAATAAAAATTACAAAACAACCATTTACTAAATAAAAACTTTCATTAAAATATTTTCTTATGCTGTTTTATTTGATTAAAAAAAATAAGTAGGCATTTTTCCTAAAGAGTTGTCAACTACGACATTGAATATTTGTTTTTAATCTTAATCTTTAAAATTAATGGATTTATTATTATAATCTTTAAAGTAACTCTTACCATAAGTATTAAGTTCTAACAATATTATTTTGCGGATAATTATTGATTGCCTTACAAGTTATACGTTATTGCTGTCTTTTTAAAATTTTTGTTTAATTAACCAAATATTGTTTCTGTATATTACAAACAATGATGCGTTATCGAAAAAACATAATAAAATGCCAGTTACAAACAGTTATCTTAGACATTCCATTAATTATGATTTCCTAATGATGACTACCTACCTATTAGCTTAAGTTGTTTAAACCACTCAGAACAGTATTTCTATATAATTTCATAATTATTAACCTTAATTCAATAGTTATTGAATTAGTCAAAATTATTATGTAAATGTAACTACTCATGTAAGATTTGATCACATTTAATATACATGTTCCATATATATAACTATATATTTTAATTTACAAAATGTTTTCTATATATTATGCTAACAGTGCCGATTATCCTATAGCCAATCGGATAATATATCTATAAACATATTTAATTTCCTTATTAAGTTTATTTGAAAATTAATTTTTCACATTTCTTAAATTGAACTCTTTAAAATAAGATTTTTAGATTTTAAGATTTGAATTAACCTAAATATTCTTTTATGAAAAAAAAGTTTAAAAATGTTGTTCACAATTTTATTTTGTGTACTTACAAATTTTCAGTTCTATTTTCGTACTTTTTTTTTGTGTTTGAAGTGCATATGAAAACGTTAAAAATGTACTTTTTTAGCGCTATAACTTCCAAATCCCGGTAATAAATAATAACTAATTAAAATGTTATTTTCAAAAAAGAACTTACTTAACATTTTTAATTATTGAGAATTTTTTAAAAATCACAGGATATCCATTCATTCATATCACAAGAGCACCTATATATTCATACTAATATATTTTTTCAGTTCTCGTTTTTCTTATGATACGAATATAATATTTAATATGATAATTTAAAAAAATAATCTTCTTTACCCTATAAAAAAATATCAAAATAAATCCCGATTACACGAAACATGCCTGTTTTAGACAATATGGTCGATTGAATTTTAATAAGCATCTACATGAAATACCGATAATTTATTTCTCTTCCTGTATAGTACCTATTTACTATAAAGGTGACTGTGTAATATATTTACCCTTAAACACTTTCCAAAAGTATAAAACACCTCGGGGCCCGTTAATCAGCTCTGTTATTAGTAGTTTGCTTAAATAATATATAAACATATAATAATGCATATAAAGTGTATATTATATTATACACAATAGGTAGATACAAATGCGTAGATATAAAACAAAACTTTACATAATATTTTTCCCGTGTCATCATGTTATTCAGTGTGTGAAATATGTAATAAAACAACGAAATAATATTATTATTATCACGGGTAAACAACGTTATTATTGTATAAGTCGGTAAACGTAAAAAGCGTTTGACCGACTACGGACTATAAGTACTAATAAACAGTACGCGGTATCAATCTTATAAATTGCTTTTGATATCCCTAATATAATAGCGTTTCTATTTTTTTTTTTCACAGGATTCTCAAGCCACTAACCTACGAGTATAAAAAAGTATTACACCTACACGGGTAAAATAACTACTAGGAAAAAAATATTTATAAATTCGTTGTACACACGTAAATGTCTACTCGCGTAGAATATCTATAACCGGCCCATACGCTATCGCTGTCCATCTGTATTATTATATGGAATAGTATAATAACAATATTATAACCCTGTCCTAGTGTCTCTGGTCGTCTTCTATCTATCACGCACCTGCAAATACACAGTCATATCTCTCACGTATTAAACATTTATTCTTGTCTCTTGTACAAGCGTCTATCGTACCGGAAACGCACGTATAATCATTTTACTGCTGTTGGTTGGTTGTCGGCAGTCGCGACGGCAATGGTGGTGCTAAAGGTATTAAGGTGTATATATTATTATATCTGTATAAATATATATATATTATATACATGTATATTATATATACATCCCCGCTACTTACACTCTATACCACCGTCACCACCTATAACAGATTACTATCTTCAGTCGTCGTTGACTATATACCTACGAAAATGACGCTGTTTTCTTTTGAACCAACGTGTACACACATATTTTGTATAATACACACACTTGTTGTTACAATCAAAAATCACACATCGATAAACACAGCTTCCGATTGCACATAGTAGCTATTATTATTATGTGTGTGCGCGTGTATACGGGCACAGCGCTCGGCTATAATACAGTATATACGGAATATTGTTATGCCAACAACGCCTTCGTCGCGTTTTATACATACAAAGATTCGCACAGTCACAAAGACTAGCTGCGAAGACGAAGGAAGCGATACACGTGGTACCGGAAGTTGGGAGAGAGAAACAAGGATTATCTCGGCTGTTTCCGGTCCGTCGGGTGTGCACGCCATTACACCAAAGCTCCTCATATTTCCCCTTTCAACCTGCGAGAGCTGACAAAAGTTATAATTCTTATAAATATATTTTATTTATTTTTCATGCACACCACATTTATATTAAGACACATATATTATTAATATGATTGTTGTTGCGCGCCTACAGTATGCGTGCACGCGTTCATAATATAGCGTTAAGAACAGATAGTATACCTGTTATCTATACAATCGTTTAATTTGGGTTGCTCGATTTTCCAGCAACTGATTCTAGCTTCACTGTTTCATCTAAATATCCAACGCATACATAATACACTTTCAACGCAATGCCGGAATTTTTGAGAATGCGGAAACTATTTGGTTGTATAGGGCGGAAAATTTATAGTGGTGAATTTTTTTTTTTTTTTTTGGTACAAAGTGCATAGTAGTTAACCAAGTAAAAAATAGGTTTACGTTTAATTTTTCACATTGTTAAAATGTTTTAACTTCGACGCTTTGTACATTTTATAATTATTTCAACCGTCAACATTTATAGTTCGAAATTTCGTTTGAACAATAATACCAATCATAATATTAAGTAAATAATTAGAACTTGATTTGAACAAAATTTTTCTAATTTCTAATTTTAAACTCATAAAAAAAAAAATTATTGTTTATCATCAACTTTTTTTTTTCTAAATCACAGTTTTAGATATTTATGAAGAACCTTGTATTAAATTTGCAAGCTTTTTAATTATGTGAATATTTATATCAAAAATTTCAAATGACTAAAAATAAATAAAGTTGATTTTGAATATTTTACTATAAATTGAAATAAATTAATGTTTTAAATAAGTACATAAAAATTCGTTAAAATTGTAAATATCTACCGTTATTTCATATTTGTATTTGAACTACGAGTACAATAAATTAAGAAAATTGATTTTTATCAAAAACTGATTTTGTGTAAAAATGCCAGTCTTTCTTTAATTTTTTTTTTTTTTGGACACATTTAATTTTCGAGGTTTAATCTAATCACCCACTCCCCTTTCAATGTTGAAGTATTTTTCTTGATTAAAAAGTTGATGATAAATACAAAAAAAAAAAAAAGAATAAAAGACACATCTTTGTAAAATTAATACATTTATCACTCCGCTCAGAATTTAAAATATAAGCCATACAAGTAAATTATTGTTTTTAAAAATAATAACATTTTGATGTTAAACAAATAATTTTAAATGTAAAGATAAAACAGAATGTATATAGTAAAATTAATTTTGCATTTAAATAATAGTTTTTAAAAAGTATGATAATTAAAACAAACCGTTTATTCATATTTCCATTATTTACGGTTATTTTAGTACATTATTGTTCAGTACCTATTTATGATTATTTTTCAAAATTCTTTTGCTTATAGGTAATATTGCTTGGCCTATAATAAATTGCCTAAAAAATTCAAATCATTGGTTGCCAAACTTTTTTTTAGCGGAAACAGGAAATGAACCTTTTTAATTTTTGGTGGAGATACAGTATTATACGGTGTCCTATATATCATGTATATAGGCAGTAGTACCTATGTTAAATTATACTTTATGAGTCTAAAACGAAAAATGAAATTCTTATGTATTTATGATATTATAGCTATTATTAAAATAATTCAAGAAAATAGGTAGGGCGTTGGTATATCGTATATCCTACACCATTAATGTCAATTTTATGGAGGCTTGTAACTAATATTTTTTCTATAGAATGTTATTTTATTGATATTCATTTTCTCTTATTTTTTGTTGCGTATAATTCCTAAAAACGTGTTTAGTTGTCACTAAAAGACCACAATACACAGATTAAATTCTGTCATAATTTAATAATACATGATGATATGACAAGATTTTTAGAGAAACGATATCTTCTAAAGCAATATGTATGTTAACATTAATTAGAGTTTACGTAACTTAAAATTACCAAAATCATATTTCATTACATTTAGGTGTGTTTAAAACTCAGATTGATTATGTGTTTTGTGTTAAAAATGTTGAAGCTGGTAAACCTACCTGAGTTATCCCCGATGTCGTCAATAATATAGTTGGAATTGTCGTTGTCATTGACATCGTTAAAAGGCACGGCTGCAACATTGATCATTCCTTTGATAATCGCAGATATAGTGCTCTCATAACTATTGTAAATCCTTCCACGATATATTCCAGGTTCTACGCTGTCGTCGATTACAAATACCACTTTCTGGACTGCATTCTTAGTATCTAGATTATAATCACCTATATTGCTATCCACTGCGTCTTCCTCGGGATCAAAATAGTAATCACCATCGTCTTGTTCATTTATACTATCCCTACTATTTCCGTTATTATTATCGGTTATAGTGACGCCAGTCACATTAAATGCAACTGCAACCGTTGCAGGTGGTTCTCTGGGTGTGGATTTAAAAAGCTGTAAAACGTAATTATTGGACCGATGTTGATGATAATGTAACGACGACGTGTTCAACGAACACGCAATGCAAAATCGGGTTCTTCTATTAGTGCTAGTAACGATTCCTTCCACTTTGGTCCCACAAGCATACGACAAAGTTGTGTTGGAGTCTTCGTTCGATAATTCTTTCTTTGATATTGACCGACAATCAGTGATTTCTTGAAGATCTCTACTACCCTGATTGATCATTGTTTTGTCTATAAACACAACATACAGTTAAGGTTAGAATATAAAATAATATGTTAAACTATAGTTTAATACTATTCAACTAATTAAACTACTTATAACTAAAGTAAAATATAATCATGATTTCAATATAATAAATAATACTGTTTTGAGATATAATAATATAAATTAAATATGGGATGTTTGTCATTAGAATACAATAACGGAGTTTATTATGATATATTATGTAATGTATACTCATTTTCATATATATGTATAAAATGAAATGATAATGTCGTTTTAGTACACGCAGATTATACAAAACAAATAAATACAAATTAATAAGTATAATATTTTAGATTTATATTAATATCTGATCTTTTTTTATTAATATAGATTATAATTTAATAAATCCTGTGTTAATAATATTATATTATATAATATCGCGAAGTTATTGTGTTTAGCAATAGAAAACAATGATGTTCCAATTATTACTCGAGTACCTAAATGTTAAGAAAATGTTCGGAATACATTTTTAAATTATTTGCTTTTAGATTTTTTTGTAGAACTAATAACTCTATTATGTATACGTTTACGATGTAATTATATAAATATAAGATCGACAGTTATTAAATTAAAGACCTTTAAAAGGGCCAATATAATTATTCAACACTCAACAACTAACTATACTCTCCTAAACATTACTTTTTCTCTCTTATAATAACCTAAATAAAAGGTATGTATACTGTATAGGTATTTCCATTTTTTAAATAGAAAAGAAAATGTACATTGAAATACTCGTTGGTTACAATCTTTAACCTTTATTATACTTTCATAAACATTATGAAGTGTACACATTATATACCTATGATTATATGGTATTATATATTATATAATTATCAAACGTTGAAGTATAAAAGCCAAAAAAAAGTACAGCGCTTTTTTTAATAAAATGTTTATTTGGGTTCATTAACTACCGTTATTTCTATAAACAAATCACAATATAAATTTTGACGAACAATTAAAAATTATTTTAATAGGCTTTCTCCAAAATATCAATGCAGTAATAATATACCACAATATTTAAATATCAGGGTTAGTAAACAATTTCATGAAACGAGTTTTCCTGCAGTGAGGATAAAATAATTGTTGTTGAGTGCTTAATGTCAACTAATTTTACCTGTTATATGATAAACGCAGGGTTTGTTTTGTATGCCCATTGCGTTGACTGCCCGGCATTCTAGTCGACCGTGAAGAAAGTTTGGACGAACTGCGCTTGAAGAGGCTGAAGCTGCGGCCGATACGACTGATAAATACGATTTTAATACCGGCGTAGTTGTGGTAAATGTATATGATATTCCCCCATCACTGCCTTGGACAGCTGTTTCCGTAAGTAATGAGTCTAGTTCTCTTATTGATCGCCCAGTTAATGTCATTTCATTGGATTCAAGGGGACTTCTATCGTGGGTTTCTAGTTCTGCTTGTTCAGGATAGAATTTCCAATGGTATTCGTTGGTCGGTGGATGCCCATGACCTGCCCGACATCGAATCACTGGCCCGGTGGCTGGGTCGGATTTTTTCGTAACAATATAAATATCTTCACGATGCTGGCACACCGGAACATCTAATCATGGTTAAAAAACACATATATAATTATTAAAATATAGTTTAAATTTTAAATACAATATATAATTTAAATTTACAATACAAATAATCGGTAATCTATAAATTATTTATACAACTATTTTTTAACGAATCCCCAGCGAATGACACTTTTAGTTGATTTAATAATAATAAAACAAAAATATTTGTTTAAATAAACATTCTTCGATGAGTCGAATGTTACATACAAACAATTATGATATCTTTAATTTTTGATTTACCTATCTACTTCACGTATTTGTAATTATAATACATCACATGACACATACTATAGCCATGGCCGGTACTTGCTAACTGATCGTGTTGGTTTTTTTTTTGCCAATTGAGAGGTAATTTAATGATATTATTTTAAAATATAATATCATATGCCAATAATAATATTGTACTTACGTTTTACATACAACCGAACAGTATTGCTGATCGTTTTGTTCTCGTTGCTGTCGCTGTCGATCCCATTTGTCGCCTGGCACGAATATTTTCCCGCTGCAGCGGCCTTCACGGATTGCAAAACTAAGCTACCCAACTGACTGTACTGTATAACGCCACCTGCCAGCCTGTTGTTTCTCTTTTCACCCCTTTTGTCCCCGTCGTCCGTTCGTCTTTTCTCCGTCTCTTGCGTCAGCCGAACACCCTACATCGCAATAATTAAATGGATAGGTACATTGTACATATTATGGTGTGTATAATTAGCTCGAGCTAGTGCACAAAGCGGTCGTAGGCAATGGAGACACTCAATGACGGGTGAAAACAAATTAGATCTGAATTTATTGTGTTACAATGCATTTTAAAGCAATTCACTTTAAGAGTGGTTTGACATACTTCACATACAAACATACTGTTACATTACGAATGCACCTATACATACACACGGCCATCGATAACTCCAGCTCTCGTTCGCCAAATAATACACGAGACTAAAATAATGGTCTCTATACGTATAGGTATAGGTACCTACCACAAATTTGATTGCGTCAAGCTCGAGCGTTTTCTCGAATTTCGATTTATATAATACACACTGTGTGGCGAACGCAATAATTATTGATTGCTAATAATTTCAACTCAATGCAAATCCACCATTACGCCGTATATAGTGTTGGGTACCATAAACTAATAATATATTGATTATCGCCAACAAATAACCTCCTTTGACATGAATAAATTATTCGAATAAAAGTGCGAATGAACAAATAGATAGACCAATAATTGGACGACATCAATATTAAATCGTTTTGTTTAATAATAGTAGACGTTTAATAGAATTGATACGATTATAAATTGGCGAATGATATGTTGTATGAAAAAGAATGAGCTTTAACTACTGTTTTTAAATCAAAATATTATTATTGATCGTTTTATTTCGTTCCAATTGTTCATTAGTCATTTATTTATACAATTACAGAAGATTTCGTGGATTGAATTATTACACTATTCATGAGTTGATTTGATTTTAATTATTCAGTGGGTATAGTTACTAGATACCTGTCAAATTAATTTAACCAATCATATTTATTAGACGATCAAATAAATCGTTAGCGACAAAATAAATAACTATTGAATAAGTGTGTATAGTGTTTACTTGATATTGATAATATTTATTACAAGAAATTGATTGTTCAGGCACTTTTGTAACTTAAAATATAAAATATACGTATTAAGTATTTTATAGGTAAGAAATTTGATGCGAATTAATGAAATTTATTGTATGATATGAATGACACGAGAACAAGTTACTAGGTATATAATCTTTTATATTAATAATTTTAATGTACACAAAGCACAACGACGCTTGGTAAAATCTTTTTGATTATGTGGACACAACCAGTGTTACAATTTAAAATGGCTATATTGAATAACTAAATATTTGTTTATAATTAATTATTAGATTTACCCTCAGAATCTAGCAGGTCAGTGAATGTAAATTACATTAGGTAGGTATCTACATTAAATTATTATATACCAAGGTACATAATATGTAAATAGTGATTAAATATATTATTAGTTAGTATTCAAATATTGCAATCTGATAATTATTTGCCGGCGTACTTCAAAGTAAATAAATAACTTTTTTTTATTTTTATTTAAGCGAATATTATATAATATCACAAGTAAATAATTTAATAACTATAATAATGTTTTTAGAAACATGTTTGATGAATACTAACACTGTGTTTCATATTGTAGGTAATATTGTAGTTTATGTCAAACTGTAATCTTAATTCCTAACATTTACAAATAAACTACATATTCAATAACGAATATTTTAGTATTTATTCTTCAAGAAATATATATGAATAATTATGCTGACTTATAAATAAATAATAATAAAGTAGAAGTTCTAATAATTAACACTAATCTCATACATGGACATAAAACCATGTATATTATGTAGCTATATGCTACATGTAGTCATATTGATATTATGTAAAATTAATACAATAATTTAATTATTTCAATTTATAAAATAATAAAACATTAAACAATACCTAAATAATATTTTTATGTTTCATTGAATTTAAATAATAAGTTTTATTATATTTATGAAATGTAATAAAATTAAAATCATTATTCATTTTAAATTTTATATTCAATTCATGGCCTTTGTAAATAATTTAACTTATTAACGTAACACTAATTAAAGTTAAGAAAAACAGATACAAGCAAATTATTGAAATGTAATAATTTGTATTATAATATTATATATTTAATAATATTATATCACATATTTTAACGATTAATAACAATGTTCATTATATTTTTATAATTCAAAAAATTATTTGTGGGTACTAGGGGAATTCAAAATTGTACGTATGTTAGGAATTTTACTTAATGCAATGAAATTTTAAAAATATTTAGATTTATTTTAAGATATTATCTATTCATAGGAGTACCATAGACCAATTCATCAATTTTAAGGTAATCTGGCATTGATATAAAACTTAATAACAATAATATTAATATATTATTATTTGTAATTTATATGGTATAAATATTATGCTTTAACATACTAATATGATAA
>VUJU01001201.1:17334-49841 GCA_009835225.1 Aphis craccivora
TATGAAATTACTTGATGACATAGACTGACGGTCTGTCTCCGTTTAGAATTGTTTTTCGTATACAATGATATAATATCATTGAATTTAAATTTAACACATCCATCACAGTGACTCACTCGACATCTACTCGAAAATTAGTATACAGCACAACGACTGTATCCACTTGTCCACCTTTTATATTATTGTATCATTATATATTTTTGATTGATTTGGAGATAATGATAAATGATAATAGTATGTTAAACAAATTATTATATAATATATGTATATATATATATAATTATATTATATAATTATAATATGTTATATATATATATTCACTAAAATCAAATAATTTTCTAAATATCTAAAATAATGCAATTAGAAGATTAAACCAAATAATAAATTTATATTGTAGTTAAATAAAAATAAAAATTATAGTATTATAATTTAACGTATCACAAATGTACCCAACATAAGACAGAATCTACCATTTATATAATATATTATGTTGTATTAAGTATAGATATATTATATACCATTATAATTATATATAATTTAAGAAAAAATTATTACGATATCTAAGTTTTATTTACTATATTTACACTAATTAATGAAAAATTCTGGATACGCAATTGTAACTCATCATAGCGTTCACTAAAAAAGTGAAGCAAATTATGTAGGGAGGTAACAATAAAATTTAGTTAACTAAGTAGGTAGTCGGTCATCTAATATTCGACAGTATTACTTAAAATAATTTAAAAGTTATAAAAGAGTGTAATCGAGTAATGTGTTAAGTTTTTATTTTAATTAAAAACATATTAACTTTCTTAAGTTGCTTGTTAAAAAATACATTAGAAAAAAAAACGCCATTGTGATATTTATATTTATCTTAGTTACTATTTATATTAATAAGTATATTATAAATTTGCAAATCAATAAAATAATAGTTATATAATACATTTTTAATTAAAATTTATAAATATAATTAATTATTATGCTGTGTTTTAATAACATATTTTCTTAATAATTTAATCACTAATAATGTCTCTCGTCTTTACTATAATCAAAGCGTTGAATGTTAAGTCTGAAGCTAAGCTCATATTTAATTAACTTGTGAACTTCAAATAATTGTAAAAATAAAATTTAAAGTAATGATATCATAACAATTACAATAAAGAGAAAAACTGTTTTACGAGTACTAAATAGTATATTACAGGTTAAATTATGTGTATAGATAATTCTAGTTCAAGTATTAGTTAGTATAGGATCTTAAATAATATAAATTTGGTCAAGTTATAATTTTTCGAATAAGCTGCATTAAAAAATCATATATACCTAACAATAACTATAGACACGTATCTATGATTGCCACTCAATATTAGTCTTCGGCAACGCGTTAAATTTAAAAGTCAACAGAGTAAAAAGTAACTTGTCAATTTACAAATTACCTAGTGCTTTTCAATAGTATCTATAATAGATAGTTTTTGGAGTCTTTGTAAAATTGTAACTAATTTATTTTCAGTCATGCGATAAAGTGTTATTTTATTTGTTTACATTTCGAAGCAGTGATAAATCATCAGAAGTTTAGTTTATTAGGTGTATATAGTGTTATTGTGGTTTTTTACCGTTGAGGGTTTGGTGTTATTTTATTTTTTTTATCCGTGGTGATCACGTATATTGTTGTCTTTTTTTATCTACCGCGTAGGTCTCACATATAGCTATATAGTATGTATGTATAGGCGGGTAATATGAATAGTGCGTGTCAATTCTTATACCGTGATTGTTTAAGTGTATACTTTTATATTATTTATCAATGCAATGCACGTGATTTGTCATTTCCCTCTACCGTTTTGGTCCATAATAGAAACCATATACGAGAACTTGAAAAAAAATAAATAAATAAAAAAGATAGTGAGACAAGTGATGTATTCACAATAATACATATAATATAATATGAGATGATGGTTCTATAATATGCTTTTCATTTGTAAATGATCCTTTTCATATCTACCACCCGAGAATTATTGTTAGTATATAGTAAAGATGACAACTACAAAATTACTCTTACGGTGTAAATAATAAATCTTCCAACAATGATACATAGACGGGGTGGCGCGGTGTGGGCATGGAAAAATAATAATACTTGTGTTTGAGGACATCCATTTTTCCCTACCCTTTAAATCATATTTAAACCCTACATTTTTAGCGTTCACATGTTAATAATATAGTCGTAGTACTTTAAAACAAACAATACATCCATTATCGTTATTTTTTACAGATACTCGTACTCTATTGACACATATAGTATGTTATATAGAACTTTGAATGCGTTTATAATATATTATGATTATTTTTTTCTGACTATATTATTATGTCTCGATTTAAGAATAAAATATTAAGGCATTTTTATGAAGAACATGCATTGTATATATATTTTGATTTACTTAAGCTTTTTTAATTTATTTATTACAGATTTTTTTATCTAAGTACCTACCTAATTAAAGATTTAATCTATCACAATAAAAAAAATTGTATACGTAAATAGACATTCAAAGTTATCCGTAGTGCTGCAAGAGCCTGGACCATTTAGTATTAATTAAATTATGATAGAATATTATAATTATTTCTCGTCAGTTGTATATTATTATTTATTTTTCGATTTACCTTAGCACCATTTATAACTCAATGTATTTATTGCTTAAAATTGTAATCCATGATTAATGTTGTTTCATAATAATATCTAACAATAGTGAATACATTTAGAGAATCCACATTTGTGGTTATTAAATAAGTACATACTCAAACTTTGAAAGATAACTTAAACTTTGGAATATAGTGTGTGAATCGTTTTGGAATACAATGATTCAAACTTTGAAATTTGAAATAATTATTTAAATTTAAATTTATATATATATATAATATATATTCATTTGTTTAATTGTATTCCAAATACAATTCGATTTTTTTTTCGCTGAACTCATTAATTTAATACGTTAGTAATGGTTATTATTGTCACTATTAACGTACATGTACGTACAATAGTAGGTAGGTTCCTACGCGAAGTATTAATGAAAGTACTAATGATGTATTAAGTCTCAATTTCCAAAAGAAAAAAAAGTCATTCTCCTACATTAAGATGAATCCAGACGATGGTTTGGAACGGGCACACAATGTGGGTAGTATATTTAATTTTAAATTGAGTTTAAAAAGTTTTCAAGCAAGTGTATAAAACAGAAATATTTTATTGTACGCAGAGATATATGTTGTTATTAACACTTTGTTGTACTATATTGGCAAAATATATACGACATCGAAACGTACAATTCAAATAAACACCAGTAAAGATCGATTACTCACGTTGTGGTACCAACTGTAACGGATGGTAGTTGACGGATTGGCTCGGGCAGCGCATTCGAAGTAAACGTCATCTCCAGGACCAATACTCCCGGTGTCCGGCATACGTTTTCCAAATCGTAACTCTACTATTGGAGGGTCTTGAAAAATAACACAAAAATACAATGCAATAACTATATATCTATATATGTGGGTAAGTATAAATGATGCGCGAAGAGCATACTGCTATGTGACGAAAACGTAACTATTTCATATTTGATTTTAATAAAATAATTATGTCATAATACGTTTAACTACTATATTAGTTGTTACTATACATGACAACATTAAATTGGTTGTATATTATTGACATTATGATAGCAAAAGGCTATAATAATTATTTATAATTGTTCTTTTGCACGTTAAAATAATATTTTCTATACTAAATATCAATAAAAGTATATCATTTATAGAGCTATTATACTATTAATATGCATACGGCATGTCGGCATACCACTATAATATCTATGCAGTATTTACTATCTACTATTTTCACAACATTTCTATGATAGACTGAAGATAGGAATATTGTCCACAGCACACTTATATTTTGGGTGTAATCAATAATTTATAATAACCTTGAGATTACTATAGTTCTGATAATTTTTGTTTTTAACCTACAGATCAGACGCTTTCAATTAAGTATATTTATCAAAGTCAGCAGATTACCTGGTCGTTATAGTAGGATATCGGTGACGCATACGAATCTTTAAGTGTTGGACAAGATAATAGTTATTTAAAATATAAGGTATCGTTGTGGAGCCAGTGGAGGTGTGAAAGTTAAGTTATTGAGTTGTGTAATTCTAATCCTAAGGACTATGTCAATAATTAATATGCTCGGAAGTTAATTTAAATAGAAAACTAGTTTATAATTATACATAAGAAAACGCAAAAATTAGATACTTAAATTCATAAGATCCAAATTTAGTAGAATTGATTAAAAAGAAATGTATGTAGGAAATAAAAAAAAAAAATTGATATCTATAATTATTTATGTTTATGTTTATAATGACATACTTATTACATTACTTGTTTATTATAGGTATTCCGACAGACTAAAACTTATTTAAAAATTGTATTTTATATTCCAGTACTATTATATATCACCTTTAATAGGTACCTATATAGAGATTACAAGTACTCTACATAATATGCTATTAATAACTTACATTGAACGTCCAATGTTATTTTGGTTTCGACGTAATGACGGTCGACTGTTTTAATGACCGGATTGTATGCATGACAAACTAAAGTTGATTCATTGTCATCATTTTCATTAATAACTGCAGATTTTGGACCCCAAAGTACGAAACTTAGAATACTTGTGGTCACGACCAATTCATCTTTGTCCGTCACTATTTCTGGTGTCTATATAGAAAACAAACATAACACA
This sequence comes from Aphis craccivora, assembly GCA_009835225.1. Lineage (NCBI taxonomy): Eukaryota > Metazoa > Arthropoda > Insecta > Hemiptera > Aphididae > Aphis > Aphis craccivora. The sequence continues at coordinate 22,103 of VUJU01001201.1, forward strand.
TTATTCCATTGCATCGATCTTCTTAATATCAATTAAGAACATATTTTTTTGATTTCTGTTGTTTGAGCAAATTTCAGGTACATAAATACACATAGAGACAATTTAATGAAAATAATTAATTCAAGTTAAGTTAAGAAAATACAAGATTAATGATAAATTACCTAACAGTAAAAAAATCGTAAATTAACTAGAATAAGTTATAAGATAGGTAACATTGAAAAAATATGAACATAACTCAGTTTTAAAAAAACTAATTTATTATTAAACAAAAAAAATTAAAACCTATAAATGTACAATTTATTTACAGAATTTTTGTTGTTAATGTTGAAGTATTTATTATATTTAAGCAATAATGTCATTTAAAATATACGGGTAGTACAAACATATTATAATAATATTGTTATTGTGTATATTTTATATCTTTATTCCTATCTAATATACTAAAATATATTTATATATCAATTTATTTTATCAAGAAAAATAACAAAAATATTTGTATTGATATAGTATAGGATTATTTTTATTTTTATATTTATGTATACAATCATCAAAATTTCAAATTTTTTTTTTTAACCTAATGAATTGTTTTTAAATAAACTAAAAAAAGCTAAGTTATTGTTGCCAGTAGCGTAATTTGGTCATGTTTGTAGGGGGGATGAACCCCCCATAATTACGCCACTGATTGATACTGTTAATTAAATTAATTAAGTTAATGAGTTGATTAGAAAAATAATAGCTAAGTTAAGTTAAAAAGTTTAAAAAAACATAACATTTTTAACTAATTAATGTCAACCTTTGCATATAAATAGTAATTCCCAACGAAAATAAAATAGGTAAAGACTTTCATTTTTATTTTTACAGAAAACGTTTAATATTACCTACGACATTATGATGTACCTATTTTCTGTATATAAATAACAATGTACCAAAAATACAATTCAATGAAAGTAATAATTATAAGGAACTACTGAGTTTACTTTACTTCGAGTGCTTCAAAATTATATTGGCTATAAAATAGGTATGTACTACATAGGTATTATCTATAATATAAAAAAGGAATAATGGTACCAATTAATTATGTTGATTGTCAGTAAATTAATATTAAAATATGGAATGTGTCACCGTCAAGTTTGATTTATGAAATTATGAACTACCTATCAACTGTCTAACAGTTATTGTGTTTGATACTGAAAGTAATTTTTTATTTACTAAGAGCATAATATATATTTTTCTAAGGTACCATAATTTTTTTTTTTGTAAAATACTAAATTAAACGATGTGTAAAATATTTTTTGAATAAAAGTATATAAAGCTATATGTTTTATTCATATTATGAATAAAACATAATATACGATGTAACTATTGATGCTTATGACGTAATGTAATTATTATTTAATATTTTTGAAACAGCATCGAAGAACAATATTAATATTATATTAAAAGTTCAAATGCATAGAACAAGTATAAATTGAATGACATACAAAAGAAGTTCATTGAGTAAACTTTTCCTTTTGCTATTAAAACTTATGTTCTTGAATTTAGAAAATAATAAACCATCAAAAATACTTTAAGTATGAAAGCAATTTCGTAATATGCAGGTGTCAACCATATTGTGAATATACTAAAATAAATACAACTTGTATGATACACAATATACATCATAATACATAAATATTACCCTAATGTTTTTGTAATGCATGTAAATTATACGTAATATCATTTTTGGTACATATTTATGTTGTCCAACATAGTGTTGCTATTTATTTATGGTTTACCCATGAATTAACAGTATGATAATATTATTATAATGTAATATATTTTTTTAAACTGGTATAATTGTATAATATGTTTGTCGGAGTGACAATATTTAACATGATTTTAAATTTTCTTATAAAAATAATATTTGTTTTATTCGATTTAGAGCTTCAAAAACGATGGCTATCGGCTATTTACAATTGTTTACTTTATTTTCTCTCAATATCATCTAAATTGAATTCCTGTAATTTTATTTGTTGAGTTGACTTATGGTCCAAAAATGTCATATAATTGATCTGATTTTTTTTTTTTTATTCTCTACTGATCATAATGGGGGGAGGAACCGAATTGGTTCCCATTTGAAAAAGGTATTTAAATAAGTTGAGCCGAATTGATTCCCGTTTAAAAAAGGTATTTTATTAGGTTGAGCCGAATTGGTTCCCGTTTGTGTACAGTTAATTTTCAGTTTTTAATAATTGGTACAAAATATAAATTAGATAGTATAAAATGTAAATGTACCTACACGGCTACACTCTATAGTATAATAAAAAATAAAATGGCAATATATATTTTATATATTGGGTTTAGCAAATTATCCATCCTAATATATTTTATTTTATGGAGACTTTAAACAGTATTCAGACATTAAATTATATTAAATTTCGAAGTAATAATACTAGGAAACTTACTAGCAAACAAAAAAAATAAACAAATACTTGAGAAATTGTATGACTGAGTACATTTATGAGAAGCTTACACGAATTGAATACTTTAAGAAAGTTTGCTTAAAATTTGCAAATCAAAGATTTTAAATAATTGTACCTATTTATTATATTTAATTATTTGTAATTTGTACCTACAGTAGGTCTACTGATGACTATATTTGACTTCCAAATCAACGATTTAAAATTGTATATATTATGTTATTTTTTTTATAACACACATTAACTCACATTTTTAACCAAACCTACTTTTAAGTTGACAGTCCCAAGACTGTAAAACTGAGAAGGAAAATGTGCGTAATTAAACGGGAACCAATATTTGGCTGAACTTAATAAAATACCTATTTCAAATGGGAACCAATTCGGCACGTGGGGTTGGAGCTCGGGAACCAATTCGGTACTAGCCGTAATGGGGACATTACATAATATAGTAGGTATTTAATAATATGTTCAACTTGAGTTCAGATTATTAGACTAATTATTGTAGCAGGTAAGTTTATAATTACGTCCAATTTATTGTTTTATCTCTATTTAATATAATTTGATATTTTTTAAAGTCGTAATTAATAGGTCATTTGTGGATTGTTCTCGTTAATCCACTGAACTTCTGGTATCATATTTTTTCAATGTTTATTCCGTTCAAGTTGGCAGATCGTTATTGACTTGCATTTTTTATACCGTTTGAAAATATTTTTACTGAATTAATAATAATAAAAATATGCAATATATTCGAACACAATATATGTTTTATGGTTACGGTAATTGATTCATTTGTTCTATATTACCTATATAGAAATTTCTATATTATATAGAAAAATATTTTTCATGAAACATCGAGTAGGTAGAGTTCCTTTGATGCAGCATAACTTGATTTCCTTACAAGAGAAATATTTCGGGGAGTAAAGTTAAACTAAGGAATTCAAATTGAATAAAAGTAAAGTTATTAATAAAGTAATATTTGTTTTCATTTTTTTTTTTATCTGATAACGGTGACCCACTTTTAAAATTAAAATGTTACCCATGGGTTTTGGCTGGAAGAAAAATAAAAGTCAAATCATTGATAATTTCGGTCTTGTTTGGAGGAGATTTTATGCATAAACGGAAAAGTTCAATTTCGTATGTGATATAGAAATATTATTATTTTATAATTTAAACCACAATACAGTTGTATTTATCTTTACCGCTAGTAAAGTATATACTTCGCCGTGGCCGCGCGCTGGTACTATATTATGAAAATACAATAAAAACACGTATATAATACGAACTCCGTTTTCCCGTCGCCATCACCGCAGAAACTCTAAAAACTTGTTCTTTATTTATTCACAGTCCGTCGACAAACATAATACACAACAAAGTTATATATACACTCACTATATACTACTACTACTACTAATACACGGGCGACGACGACGGTGGCGCAGTGTGCGTAGAGGGCTCGCCGCCGCGGCGGGGAGGGTGGCCAATGAATATACATATATGTTTTTCTCTGGTACTGCTATGCTGCTGCTGCTGCTGCTGCTGCATAGTAGGTTTGTTTGTTCAGGCCCCCTCGTCTTTTGTTGTATACGTTTTTCGTTACCGCCTCTGAGTTTTCCCGTAGAAGTATTATTGTTATTACTATTATTATTTGTTTACACCAACCCGTAAAACTCGCCAAAAACTACACAGTATTTCTACTGCCGCTGTTGATTCGTTCGTTAAAAATGTTCGTATTTGTCTTAATATTATACAAAGTTTGAAAGCTTACTGTAATGCACACACGCGATATACATTATATAGGTAGGTGCATATCATACACACGTCCACACTCGCGCCGGATGTTTGCTCGCGCGTACGCCTTACTTATACTTACTTGTGCGCAATACTTTATGTTTTCTCGAATGCTTACTTTTTGCTTAGGCAACAGACAACTTTACATTTACCCGTTTGGCGTGCTACGCCAGCGAAAAACATGTTTGTTTTAAGCGTTGATCATTGCATCCGACGAATACATATATACATTAGTATACTCGGCCGCGGTGCGTCTTTATCGCGTGTTTATTCGGATTTTTAGGTCGTCTCGTGGACCGACCGACTCTCTGCAAACATCATATTTATTTTATTTTATTTTTATTTTTTGTTTCGCTATCATTGTGTCTTGAACAGTATACTCACGAACCGCAACAATTCATTCTATAGTTTACACAACGCGTATACACTCCGCTGCAACGTCTTTATCGGTATAATATTGTGTGTACAACGCGTATTTCCGTGTATACAATAATTCTTACAGCATCAATACGATCCGCACTCGCCGAAGACATGTTTAGTTCTTGGTTTATAATTTTTATCGGGTTTTCGTATAAACCTTTTTGGCGGTTTACGTTAAGCGGCAGAACGAATTTCTTTTGAGGCTATTTTTCTTCGTGTTTATGTTTACGTATCTAATTCCTTTGATGAATACGCGTATACATGATACATCTGAACTTGTTGCCGCCATAAAGCTACACGAATACACGATTTAACGTTGTAACGCCGAATTTCATTTTTATTTTTACGATAAAATCTATACGCATATTTTCGGTATAATTTGTTGATTGCAGACCTATATTATTTGGAGTGTAAACTTTAAAACATTGTATACTACGTGAAGTCAAAAATAGACGCGAATACATATTTCAGTGAAATTAAATGTTTTTACGAATATTTTCCTTTGATACTTATAAGAATTGGCAGAAGTCATTTAATTTCTTAAAACCAAAACTATACCTACACGTATTTTATCTGGATAATAATCATGAAAGATATATTTTCATGATTTTTGATTAAATGATTAATAGTACCTACTGTGCCTTCTAAACAATAATATAAGTAAATATATATATATATACATCATACATACATATCGATAACATACGTTTATCTTTAGCTACATTATCGTTTAGGAAGGCACGCCACTTAATCATTTAATTAAAGTCATGGGCATATCAGTGTACCTATGTGGATTTTGTTGAGAGTTGTGCGATGATGATGTATTATATTGATGTGTATATTTTTGAAAGTGTGTGGTTGTGACGATCGCCACTTAACAACATTCGGCAATCCTGCACGTACTTCTTTGAACACTCATCTATAGATTATTTTATATTTTCTTTTTGTTCATAATCCATGCCGGATTTATTATATCCGTGTTTATTTAATAAACTCCGTAATCCCAATCGTTATAAATATTATTATATTTTATTTTGTCAATAATCAATATTAACATAAGTACTTAATGTAGTTATTACTTCTTGGTCAGTAGAATACACACAATACGTCATCATTAATGTATTGAGAGGAAGAGGGTAAATGGGAAAAACCCAAACCTATATACCTAGTATGTATAGACGTTTATAACATTTATAATGCTCCCCTTAAAAAAAAGGAAAAAGTTCTTTTTAATTATTATTACTAATTTTTAACTTTATTTTTTCAAATCGAACAACGTAATGAGCATAAGACCTATTATACATGTTATATAAGAAAATAGAAATGTCATTAGTGTATGAAAAAATAATTTTAGCTGAGATCCAAGTGTATCTAATTAAAAGACCTATAGTGATATAAAAAATGTTAAAGTTAAAATTCAAAAAAAAAATAAAATAAATAAATAGCAAATATAAAAATTGCGAGATGTTTTAAACTTTATAAACAGTAAAAGTAATAAATTAACGATTTTTTTTTTTTCAAAATAATATATTTTTTTTTAAGATTGAATTTTAGAATTGCAGACACTTTAACGTTAAAGACAACAACAATATAACAATAATAAATTAGGTACTTATAGACAATATTCTATATGTTTTCTAGTTCATCCCTATTTCTATAGTCAATAGTTAAAATAATATACGTATAATATTATATACAAAAAAAAAAAAAAAAATTATCACATTATTTAAATTTTATATATGATACATTAAGGACAATATTATTATCCATTATATTTTTTAGTTAGCCCCTATTTGAATGGTCGATTATAAAAATAATATACACGTACATTGTATACATATTTTTATTTTTATTCTTTTGACTTTAATTGATTTCCATAATAATTATACAATTTTAACATACGATATAAAATATAAAGCATATGTGTAATATGTTCAGTGTATTTATGTATAATATAATATAATGATTTGGGTATGACTCGTAGAATACTGATTACGAAATTCGAGGCCCAAAAGTACAAAATAATATGAAATTTTGATTATTTTAATTAAATGTTGGTAACAGAACACACGTTATTTTTTTAAAATAATTATATTACAAATCTACGAAAATAATTTTCTACATTTCGTTGTTTATTTTTCTTAATTTTAACTTTTTATGCAATTATGTAATACTATCGTCTATGTTATCATAATATTTAGCTGTCACGATCACATAACGATACATAAAGTATTGCGTTGTATTGCTTTATCATCATTGTGTGAATATATATCATCATTGACAAGTTATAAGGAGATCGAAGATTAGATCTTGTATATGGTATAACAATATAAACTATTTAGAGCTTGAGCTTAGCTGTGTATATCAATTTCATGTATATAACCACTTTGTATATTGTACATATTAAAATATGTAAGTTATGAGGATTAGCTATAATTAAATAACTGCATTTTTTGTTTACGAATATGAACAACAATTTTATGTCTAAGTTTTTGCAAAAAAGCATAATTTCAAAACATTTCTTAGGCTCGCAGCATCTCTTGAATACTCTTCCTGCAATATTTTTCACAGAAGTAATACTAAATATCAAAATGCGTAAATATTTTGAAATCATTGATCATAGTTGTAGCTGATAACAACAATGACGGTAAATGTTTACGGTGACAGCAATACAACATATTTGTGTTTTGAAATGACTATAGGTACTCTCCTAACCCATCCCTGTTCCGACGTCACAGTTACAACAATGATTGATAATAAATTGCCGAATATATTATTTAATACAGAGAATTTAGAAAGCTTATTATATTTATTTTACGTTGCGGTTATGTTTGATTCGAAATCTAAAATGATATAGCACATAATCACTCAAAGCTAAGTTGAATGGAGTTGATGTGATAAATCAATTTAGCATTCCATTCAAATATTCATTGTAAAAATTACGAAACCGATAATGATTATTATATTAAAACTTAGAACTAATAATTTCAAATATTATCTTTGGTGTTAATTATTGTTATGTGTATAATATTATAGTAATTTATTATGTAAGTAAGGTACCTAGTATAGTCAAACCTACTTTTAATTTGTATACATATGGAAAATAATAATAAGTGTTATGATAAATTAAATAAAATTATTCATTTATCGTTTAAAATTCAAAAATAATGTGTTAAATCCAAGTACGACTGTTACTGATATGACTAAAAGACATAGGTGCACCTAACATTGTGAAAGTGTATACAACTTATAAGTGTGGAAAATATTAGGTACCTTATTAAACAACTCAATAAGGCAAACAAATGTGCATTGTGCATCTCAAGTTACATATTATAGATAATAGAAATGATAGAAAAAAAATACTTTTTTAAAATTTGTAAACAGATATACTCATCTAGATAATTTAAATCATAAATATTCTTATTATTTATCATAATATTATTAAGAAATAATATGTTACCATTAGGTATTTTACGTAGGTTATTATTGCATTAATGAATAACGTTGTTAATGTCCAAAAGTTTTTTTTTTTCCAATTGTTAAAAAATTACATTATGAAATAAAATTTCCTGGTTTACTAAGTTATTATACATTTTGTAATACAGAACATACATTTTATAATTTGAAATGTCTAATATATATGTCTATGTATTTTTTTTTAAACAAATGATTATAGATAAAATAAAACCCCATTGTTATCTGAATGGTATGAAACCAAACACTTCTTGAATATCTCAGTCTAAAATAAAATAAATTCACATATTTTTATTACTTAAAATAATGAATTTTACATTATGTGTATACAGAAAAACTCATTAATATTTACATATCCAATGCATTATACCATCTGTCTGAATAAACAGTTATGTTTATTCAAATATATGGTTGAATTGATATTTGGTGGCATATTTACACAATCATGTGAGTCGTCATTTGATTAACGTATAATATAAGTAATTATATTAGAATACAAACGTCAAGGTATTTATTAAACAAATCTGTTATGTATTTTCTTATAAAATATATAAATAGTATTGTATAAATTTAAAAATGATTCATATCATAAGTAACTAAGCTGTTCCATAAGTACCTACATCTAAAAAATTAATTTAAAAGTTTTAAAACATTTTATTCTTTGTAATACGAAGTAAAGTAATTCCCGTGGTGTGGTAAATCATTTACAATGACCTATAGGGCTACATTTTTTTTATCAACTTAACCATAATTTCCTAATGTAGGTACCTTCGGTCCATAAACGGAAATCGAGTAAACCTATTGGCGAGGGTTAACAATTAAAAAAATTCTAAAAACGTATTAGTCGTGTATTCAAAATTAATTTTTTCCTAACTTACCCAAATACTCAAATGAATTTGATTTGTAGATAAAAATGTATTCAATTTTAATTTTAAATACTTACCTAAGGCTTGAAAATATAATATTTTAAATTTAAGTTTAATATAAGATTATAACTTCAAAAAATTAATTTTATTTTTAATTGAATTTTTAGTTTATGTACTTAAGTTTGTCTTAAAATGTAATATTATATATATTGTATAAAAAAATTACTACTTAAATATTTAAGCTGACAATAGGTACTATGGGTCCTTTACATACGTGGACCTCGGGAAAGAGGTCCCACTACCATCACTTATACGGGCTTGCCATTGTTTTAAAATACTACTCTTAAACTTGAATCACTTTACACTTATCTCATTTCTGTTTTCATAGTGTTTTACCTAATAGTTACATTTAAATTATTTTATCAAGTGTGTATAATTACTATACAGTGACTTGTAAAGGTTAACCATAAAACTGTTGATGTGTAAACATAATAAGTTTACTCATCAACAATTTACCTGATATTATATTGTATCAACGAGAGCAATATTAATTAATACCTGTTAGTTAAATAAAGATGTATACTTACAAACTTTTAGATACTTCTCGAATAAAATAAAGTTTTTAATGAATAACAAATGTTATTCATTTTATAGTCAAATATGTGATACGATTCATTTAACACAATCGTTATTAAATAATTATTTATATCGGTACTCACTGTTCAGTATATTATGCTGTTTTATATTTTTTTTCAATATGACAAATGATTTTTTAAAATATGTTTTAGAAAATTGATAACTATATTTTATCATTTATAAATAAAATCGAAATAATAGTCATTGTTGTCAAACTGCATAGTATTGTGTCAGAGAGGCAAACTGTTAATTTTTAGAACAAATACAAATATCGGCGATGATGCTGAAATACATTAATTGATGAATTAACTGAGTTATAGTGGTCCACTATTGTTTTTGATCATTATTCATTAGCTAGAACTGTGTGTTTATAATAGAACGATAATAATAATAGTAATTTTAGATATGGAAGTGGTTGTATTGGGTAAATATTCTGTAGTTTGTAACAATCGATAAAATAAAATATGTCATATAATATTAATTTGTAAATAGTACATAGGTTCACGTTTATATACATTTCTATTTTTTTTTTAATTTTCTATGAAAACGATAAAGGATAAATTACTTTGGGATTACGATTTAAAAAAAAAATTTATATAATTTTTTGAATTACCATAATAATTATTATTTTAGAAGTACGAAATATATTTCAATGGTTTATGATCCATTAATTGCATGGGGGTAGGCAATTCTGAATAGCCGTAGGGATTGATGCGATAGTATTTTATAATAAAAACAATTTCGATCAAAAACAGTAGTATTTTCTATGGATAATATGTCAACATGTATGTATATTATGAAAAATTATTAATGAATTTTCATATTTGAAATTTTTTTAGGGGTATACAACTCTTATTGTAGGTACCTACCTATATCATTTCAACTGATGATCGATTTTATCATGCGTTGATAATTGCTTCAATTTAATATTTTTAAAACCTACCAATGGGAAAAATAACAAAAACGGCAGCTTGTTAAAGTGTAAGTATATTCATTATTCACTTTATCAAAGTCTTTTTGTCGATTACCGGATTACTATAACTAAATGATAATGTTATATTCACTGAAACAAATTTAAAAATGAAATAAAAATTATTGCTACCGAAACTGTAAATATCATAAGTTCTGATTTTGTGAACAATGGTAATAATGCCAAATACCAAAATTTTTTAATAATACAAATAGATTTTGGTTCGATAAATTTTATTTGACATTAAGTATATTAAAATAATTTTTAAGGAGATTTTTTAAGATTGTTAAGTATTATTATTACTTTTTAGTGTATTTAATCGTGTTTTTAAAATTAATTTTTCCTGTTTTCAGGGCATTAAAATCTACGCTCTAACATAACCAATAAACGTATTTCATCTTTAATTTATTTAAACATATTCATTTACGTATGCATTCAAATTTATTAGGTATATCTTCAATTATTATTTTACAAAAGTGAATATGGGTAAGCTATTATTACATACATATTAAATATATAATGAATAAACTTAAAAATTAATTACATTTTTATGTTAAAATACATATTAAGGTAGTATTCCATTAGTTCACTAAATAAAAATATCTATACAGCACTTTTAGTAGGTATATTATATAATTCTTTGAAATACGGTAGGTATTGTAAGACCAATAGTTAATATACAATTTTTAAAAATAAAGAAAAATAATAAATAATACGACCTTATGTTTTGTTTGACCAAGACATTGTTGTTTTGAGGAGAATCGATTTTTATTGAAAAAATACGGCATGCCATTAAATTTAAAAAAAATACAAATATTATTCCATGATATCATTGTAATGGACACACTACACAATTAACTTTGTTTTAAAAACATATTATATGATATTTAAGCGTCGTCATTGTATAATATAGTATTTAAGTATTATATACTTTGCAACTTATTTTTTCACTAAGACGATTATAACGATTACAATAATTATGGGTTTTGTGTAAAAAATATAATATCGAACGTAAAAAAATATGTTTTAAATTCAATAATTGTTGTAGAAATACAACGTATAATTATCAGTACAGCATATTTTATTATTTTATACTTTCTAATTTCTATAACGATATTCATTCGCACAAGTGACACATTTCAATTTTAAACAGTGTTAGGTTTAAGTACTGTCACTGACATAGTTATCATTATGTATGTAAAAACAAAAAATGTATTAGTGATGGTTATATTTTAGTTCAGTATACCTATCATATTATTAAACGTATGTATGCATATATATCAAACATTATTGATTATGCCTATGATTCATTTCATTCGTGTATAGGTATTATTCGTTAAATTGTACTTATATAATCGCAATAGTAATACATATATTTTACTTACTTGTTGTGTTTTCACTATGCCGGATATTGTGCTTTTTGAATTCGTAGACATAGCACTTCGTTGTTCTCCCAATAAGACCATCAGGGACGATGCATCCAACGTATGAGTGAAATTTGTCGATTGACTAATGTTGAAGCGTTGATTATTTTTCAATAGATACCATTCGATTGTAGCCAATGGTCGAGATCCTTTTGAACGACACTCGGCTTGATACACCCGATCTGCTCTTATCGTATATTTTTTGGGACTAACTGTGTCTTCTGACGGGAACACTTCATTTTTTTCATTCATATGGGTTTCATTACTTTTAAAACGGTTCGCGTATTCTTTTATTGATATGATTTGCACTTCGGTGGGTATCACTGTAAAAAAAAAAAAAAAAAAATGATTAATTAATATTATAATAACGGAATGGAAATCATGCTATGATTAGTGCACCTTTATACAGCCATTATTTTGTAAAATATTATGTACTGCACAAGTACGTAGTATTTTCTTTAAAAAAAAAAAGAAAGGGGGTTCTCTGACTCTATCAACACTTCCATAAAGCCGTATGAATATCTTAATTACTATCTCAGTATATTTACTATATTAAATTAACATTTTAATTTTATTCTTCAGTTAAAAAGTATTTTATTAAATTGTATGAATTTTAAAATAATATAATATGTGAATTTTGTTAGAGCTATGGTGTTTGAAAATTTTTTTTAGGCACTACTGTTACTGTACAGTCTGTACATTATTATTATAGCTTATTCACCCATATAATATTGATATTATAATATTATATAATATTAAATGTACTTATAACAAATTTCCGGTCTAATTATTGGTACTTTTAATAATTTAGTAGTATAAAACTATAATATAGTATAACTATAAATCAATTACTGTAGCTATAAATTGTATTTAAATACACAACTAATGCACATTTATTATTTATTGAATTATATAAATATATGAACATTTTAGTCACTAGAATATCTAGAACTCCAAAATATAACAGTTATTATTAAGGTAGGTATATGCTATATGATGCAGGTTCATTTTACAATTAAACACTTTAAAGTCTTACTTCACATTTCGTATTGTACCTACTTATAATATTTTAATGTTTTATTTTTGTATCGATGTAGTTAAATAAATATATACCTATTAGAAAATTTTCAACAACTTTTTGTAAAAATTATTATATGCCAAAATGTCCAACTATTACGATTAATAAAATCAGTAATTTATTAAGTGTTTTTATACGTCGTATAAGCTACACGAAGGGAAAAGTTAATATAGAACATTTTTCAAAACATAAATGGTTAATATTTTTATATACTTTCATCTTTTATCATGAGATAAAGAAAATTTCTGGTATATCATCTATGTTCACATTTTGAATCATATATATGTATGTATATAAACGTTGTACAACAAAGCTGAATTACAAGGGTTCAAACATTTCAAACTACTCTGAAATTTTTAGTTCAGTATATACATATTTAAAATATGTATATTAAAATATTTGATTTTTAAACGTATCTCTACATAAAAACTGATTTAAATATTTTGTGGGATACAGAAAATATATAATCAAAATAAATCTTCACTCATTTCATTGGTCAGAAGTTTCGGATTCAGAGAAAAAGTATTGTACAAGTATGAATTATAAAATAATATTACAGTGCTATTATAATATAATTTAATTTCTACAGCTTAATAATTAATAAAAAATTAAAAAATATATGTTGAAGTTTACGTAAGCAAAATAATAAAATTTTAAAACTATAAAATATACCTATGTAAAAAAATATTAAAAAAAGTATTTCTTGTTGTCACTAAAGGAATAAAAACATATGGTAGGTATTTATTTATATTTTATATGAAAAAATTGATGTTTGTGTTAAAAAAAGACATTTGGGATGGCGAAAATGTGAGGCGCATCAGTAAGTACGAAAGTTTACGCATGCATCTATATATCTACATGGATTCAATATTTTTTGATATTAAACGCATAATTTAGAATTTTTGTATTCATCTCGATGACTATTCAATATAATAATACAATAATACAACACATGATAAATATAATATTTTATGTATTATATGCTGTGATCAAACTAAATATGCATGGTTCTATTAACTCGAAATTCGAACATATTTATTTTGGCACTTGATAATTTCTATTACAAAATAATTCACAAATTTTAGATTTTGAACAGCATAGTTGTATTTATAATAAGAGGAGATAAAGTTGATCCCCCGTTGACCTTTTTAATATACATATATATATATATATATATTATATTTATTATTTTACCATTTATTTATCGTTATAAAATACCAGTGTTATAATATTATACCTGTGAACATAATATTATAACAAATTGACAGTAAACAAAAAAATAAACTTTCATTAACAGAAAGAAAATAAAAGTTTGTTGATTGATTTATAAAAACAAACTTAATAATTCGGCATGCTTGACAATAAAATGTTATCATTTTCAAATAATTAAAAGTCAATATTATGTTATTTTAATACATAATAAAAATTATCAGTCACTGGAATGCACACTCCACTATAATGTTCCTTGTTTATATGATTTATTGGCGAATGTACATTGGCATATAATCAATAATTATTAATGTTATATATTGTCTAAACAAATTGAATGTGCTAAAATATTCAAATTCACATTACTAAAACGGTAAACACATTTGAATAACATGTAATAAATACTGAGTTCAATATGAAAATTACTTAATGTATGAAATCAAATAGTATTAGAATATGAAATTAATTGAATGAAAATTAGAAAATAAAATCATGATTAATAAATATTATAGCGATATACCTCTAGTACTAGAAGTGTATATTATAAATGAAAAGTACAATATTGTAATGTACCTACCTAATAACATTAAAACACAAAAATAAGTTGTGTTTTTCATATAGGTATGACGGATATTCAAGAAAACTATTATTTACAAAATATATTTATTAAAAAAACTGTAAACAACTCCCACATTTTCAAAAATTTTATATGTGAGATCATTAATGGTCAAATCTTTAAACATAATAATATGTGAATTGTTCACCATCAACAAAACGTCTGAATAGAATATTATTAAAATTTAAATAGTATGGCAGGACTCGAAAAAGTCTTCACTCTATAGTTCTTACAGTACCTAGTACTTTCTTAGGTTATTATTTTTTCAAGTATAATAGACATTTTCCCTATTTAACGAATAAGTGAAGTAAAATAGGTATTTAAAGCAACTTAAATATAAATGGACGTTTTCATTAACTGTTGGTCATAAACATAGATAATGTATAAAAACCCAAGTTTTTTCGTGTATTGTTTGATATTATGACATTATGACAAAACAGGTCATCTACACGGATAACAATTTTTTCAGTTAAGCTAATTCGAATTAATGAATGAATTAAAACAATTTTTTAATTACGCAGAACTAAGTTGTGAAATTCTGTAAAAATTAAATTCTGAAAACTCAAAATGTATTAATTGTAAATGAGTGCTAATGGCATTATAAATTAGGATAAACTCTACAAAACACTTTCGATAATAGCTCACCTACGTGCTTATATTACTCTTGAAAATTACTCTTTATTAGGATTAATTTTTGAAGTTTAGATATATATTTTCGATATATACTAAAACTGTGTGTAAAGATTGTTTTTATCGATAGTAAAAGTAAATGAACGTTTATATTTAAACTGGATGCAATATCATCTACAATTTTAAAGTGATCAACTATTGAAATTATATACTTATTATTTTAGTCAACTTTTTAATTTATTTTGTCGATAAATAAATGATATTTTAAGTTCACATTTCACAGAAAAAAGTAAAATTTTCGTTTCAAAGCTTTAAAAATGTTTTAAAAATACAAATAGAAAATAATCGAATTTTTAAAGTGTCTTAGTTCTACTAATTATAATTCATTATATAGTTATTTTTAATTAATAATTATTTTACAACAGTACTGTATACAAGAAAAAAAGTCCAAATGATAACAGACTCAGACTAATATAATAAACTATTAGATATACATGTTAAATATAAGTTTAATGTTTTTTTTTTTACATTATATTTATGTTTTCCTTTTGTGACAAAAAATATTCAAATTTACTCCTACAATTCCAAATTATATTGTTTTAAAAGTATAACAGAAAATGTCAACATATTTATTTTTATAAATTCTAAAACTTTTTTGTTAAGTTATAATGGAGAGGCCTTTTCTTGGCGTACTGTATATAGTCTTGTAAATTAACATTTTTTAATCACCAAACAATTGTTTTGCAGACTTATTCAAATTAATTTGTTCTTTAATCATATGATAACTTAATGTTGGATTCTCTTTTACTTAATAAATTTTAAAACTTTCTTCCGTATTAATTTTAGAATATTTTTGGCCACATTATACATATTTGTTAACCAAATTAACTAATTCACTTTTCTTGTAACTACATTTTACCCAACTATGTATGGTTTTTAATTGCCATCTGGTATAATTTAATATTAAGTATAATAATTTGGCAAGAATACCGATTATCTACGGCGTAGAGAAATACATTGCTCAGAAAATGTACGTCTCAATTCAAATCAATTATAATAATATTATAACACGTGTATGTATATGTAGATAGTCTGATAATTTAATGATTGTCTGCATATAAAATTAAATTGGAGGAATCGGAGGATGTAAGTGGTAAAACTGTATGATGAGGTTTATGTACATTAAGTGAAGGTAAAAAAAAAATATTAATTGATGTTTTCATTTTATGTTTTAAACCCATTGTCTTAAAATGAATAAGACTATTACCAATTTGTTTTGATATTTTTAAGTTAAATATTAATAGATACATTAATTAATTTGATATGAATTCTAACGGTTTTAATTTATTAAAAAAAGCGCCTACGGATTATTTAACAACCTGTATAATTTGAATAAATGTCGTTAATATTTTTCTATACAAAAAAAGTGTATGATTGCCGCCGAATTATGACAAATTGTACTTCATATGTTTATACCGTGCATAACATATATTATTTAAAATAAATAAAAATTATTATTTTGATGTTATTCACAAGAAATACTTATACAGACAAAAGTCACATAGTTATTATTTTATTTTTATTACTTTTAATTCTAAATAAATGTTACGAAAAAATATGTATAATTTGATTGAATAATTATAACTAAATTGTTTTATTTTTTTTATGACCTCACACGTTTTTTGTTTGTTGTTTAAAACTTGTAATAAATATTCAGTTTAACTTCGCTTTCATGGAAAAATCATATTTTTGATTGCTTATTATTTTCGAAAATTGGATTTTTCATAATTTAAATTATAATTTTTTTTTGTATTTATAATTTCGAAGCTTAAAATATTTTAAAAACAATTATTACGCGATTAAAATTAAATTTGACTAAATTTCTAAAAGTGTTTAGTTAGTAGTATAATTTTACACAGCAGCCTTCCAATTTTATTTTATACGTGGTATACGTCTTTGGTGAAATGTCTTCTTAACTTCCCAGATTTATTTTGCAACCCTAAACAGTCTAAACAACTTTTTATAATAAAATAATATTATTTTACTATATATTATAGAAATATTTGTAAAATTCGCTAAGAATATCTTTGACTGTGACAAAAATGTTCTGGCCAGTGATTGGATAACTATATTACACAAAAATCGTGCATAATATGCGGGTCAGTTGAATGTGCATAAAAAATTTTTAATTGTTTTTCAATAATATTATTAAAATATGCCTCCCCTTTTATTGGTGGGCGCGTTGCTTTTTGTACATCGTACCACCTTATTGTTATGTAATTCTATGGACCACGAATAATCGAAAATGAGACGGTGACGAAAAGTGTCTACTGACGTCGAGTCTATCACACAAAATTGCTTCTTAGATGGAACAAATAACTTTTTTGTTTTATGACAACGATTGAACGTCTTAAGACTATACCAGTTCTATTGTATTTCAGATTACGATCCCCCAAAACTATTACCTATCAAGCGCAACTATAGTCATAGTTTCTGTTTAATTGTTGAATGTTATTTATATATCATCATAACGTATATACCTAACAGTCAGTGGGTGCTGCAGATATTGTCTTCACTATTGTTCAACTGTATAATGATAATGTCCGTGTTCAGAATCATGTTTCTAGAGATGTCCGATATTGTTATATATATTATTACAATTGTGTTCATTTATATTTAACTAATTATTTTTAATCGCATTAAACGCTTGTTATATTATGTACACGTTTAGTCGATAAATGTAATGACTTTACCCGCTGTATAAAAATATATTTGTGCCTGAAGTATAGCATACAATTATAATTTAAATAACAGTAGGTACTTATCTATGATTTAACGTTAGGTACAACAACGTAAATTATTTTTCAGCCGCTATCGGTATTATAATATTTATAATATAACTAATAAAAACCGAGTAAATATAATACATACTATTATGTACTTGTGTACTATTCAAATATCATCAAAGGATACATTTGTTGATATACATGGGTATAGATACTGCATTGTCTTTAGTACAACATTAAACTTCCTGTGCTTTTGGAAAACAGTTTCCAGAACTATATATGCGATAAGCCGATAACATTGGTCGACTTATACGGCTATACGGTTACACGACACATCCAACGGGCCAGGAAAGTGTAATGCACACATAACGGTATTACTATCGTTTTTGATTTACTTACGGTTCAGACGGATAAACGTGTGTTCGGTAGTGGCTGGTGGCGGCAAATTTACAGCGATCGCCGGGGGACGGGAAACCCCACTGGACACGGGATGTAGAATGCTGTTGCTCGCCTGACACGTCAAGCGTGCCGTGCCCAATGTTTGTTGTCGCTGGCTCATTATCGGATGCCACCTGGTTAAGTTGGTCAATACCAAACGGTTAACAGTGACACCGGCCGAGGTGGCACTGTTGTTCGGCTTTCTGCGGTACCCGCGACTGTGGTCATCGTCATTTACTAGTTGATACGCAGACTGCAATACTGCATTTTCATGGTACCACGTCAATCGAGGTCTCGGCCACCCTACAAAAAAATAATAATAAAAAAAATTAGTGCAATTTGATACGTTTATTATACAGAATCAATAATTTCGAGAAATTTTTTTTAATTAATTTAAAAGTACACTTAGATGTAATAATTATAATTATAAGAAAAAAATTAAAACCGCATGTAATTCCTTCGTATTTTATTGTTACACGCTCAAATAACAGAAGACATAATGTGAAATTTATAATAATCATAAAATATCTTCAAACGTTAGGTATATAATATATATTTTAAAAAAGTTATAAAACTTCATTTTACGTTTTAAAATCTGAACAGGTAGCTAAAATTATAAAATATTAAAAAAAAAAACTAATGATTTTAAGATTATATAATATATTTAGAATGTACCCAAGAAAAAAAAGTTCTATTAAAATGTAAAACTTTAGTATATAAATTGTGTTAAAAAATAATAGAAAAACTTTAAAAAAAGGAAATAAAATAATTGTGTTTAATTTATATTTTATTAAATATTAAAATGTATATATTAAGAGGCTATATTGTGGTCGATATCCCGACTAGTATACAATCTAGTTTATACCTTTATAGGTACCCCTAATAAATAACAAGACTATCTTATTTTAATTAATTTCAATGATGCTCATTGGTGCATCTAGACGGAACAAAGTACCAATTATAGCTTGAACTAAAAAAAAAATGCCAAGGTCTTAAAAAAAAAATAGAGCTTACATAATAGCATACAATGTTATAGATTATTTTATTAAAATATATTACGAACATATTTTTGATTTTTAGAATAACTCTAATAAAGTGAAATTATATAATGAAAAATTGTTTTAAGTGTTTGAAAATTAATTAATTGCATTAATTTAGAAAGATTTATTCAAATAAAATTATATAGTAAGTTTTTAGTTTTTAAATTTAAAATAACATAGTATACTTAGTTTAGCTAACCTAAAAATTCCCCATAAAAATAATTAATTTTGTCCTTTTAATTTATTTAAATTTGTTTTTAAGTATTATGTAAACTAAAAATAGTAAAAGTATTTGCTGAACATACACTATAGTTTATAATATATTATAATAAATGTTTTTGATCTTAATAAAATATGGCACTATACAATTTTTTTAACTTAGTAATATTTTAAACTTTTAAAGTTAAACGATTGAGTTCAAATTTACTAAGTGGTTATTGGCTTATTACTTTTTATTATATACATTTTACTTATATAAATTACAAATAAAGTTATTAAAATAATATAATAAAATAAACTTAACTATAATTTTAGGATACAAAGTGACAACATTTACTAGATAAAGCTGGTAATTAAAAAAAAAAAATACATATTTAACAATCTATCATAAAACATTACGAATAATTAGTGACTCATTTTAAAATTTATGATTATACAAAATAACAAAATATGATATTAAGTTTATAAACAGACTACATCTAATAAGGGGCACAAAATTAAATATTAAAGCTAAATGTGATACGAAACAAAGAGTAGGTATACTATTTTAATTAAAGTCATATTAAGTAAATCATTTAAGTATACAAGGTGATTTTTTATCAAACAATACTCATTATTTCAAAATCTATTAATGTTTTTTAAAATATTTTTTTTTCATGGTTTTCAGTTAAAATAAAATAATATCAATAATATTTTTATCGTTATATTTTTTGAACGATAGTATTATACATTTTTTATTTCATATTTTAAAACAAAATATTTTTCGTAGTATTTCGTTACATAAAAATTGATTATCGGACGAGTAGGGTTAACTTATAAGTATTTAAGGTTTAGCTAGTAGACGATTATTTTCGTGGTATCTCCATACCTGTTCACTCCGCTCACCTACTGCACGGCTCTATACTTTTCTTTTATATTTAACTCATAATTAGCTGTATGCTAATTGAGTCGCCTGAACGGAAAAAATAATATACTAATTGAGTCCCGGGTACACACGAAACATATACTAATTGAGTTCGAGGATTATTTCGAGTAAAATATACAATCAACCGTCCAGGCACGGCTGAAATTATGTAGCGCAGCATTAATATATATATTATTGTCACACTTTTTCCGTGCAGCTAACGTTGCTCGTCAAAAGCTGCTCCGCCTGTGTCTAACATACGTATGGGTATGAAGATGACTATGTGATATCTCTCATACCTTTTTTTTCGCAATCAAACAAAATAACTCGATTTGAATATATTGTATACAGTTTTTATCACAAAAATGTATACCATTATAAAAAATATTATGTTTTTATCAATACAGCCCTAACTCCTTAGCCTGTAAAAATGGGAAGGAAAATGTTTTTTTTTTAAAGTTTGACCGGTCTAGGTGGTCTCAGCTAGTGTTAAAACATAGACTCAATTAGTATACCTATAACATTTCAAGGGACTCAATTCGACGTAGCGATACTTCATGTACGTCTCAATTTGTTAGTACTCTAAAACAACTATCGGGATTCAATTGGTCATAAAAAGTTAATATTTGATTCAGTTCATACTATTCAGACCACAATAAACTATACTCGTCCAAATTCCAATTTTCATGTACTGAAATACTCCGAAAAATATTATAATATTAAATATATATGAAATTAAAAATGCATGAAAATATGCAAAAAAGTACAAACTTTAAAATATTATAATGATAAAAAATATAATTTTTTTTTACATGTTGTTTTAATTTCGACTGAAAATTAAGTGAAAAATAATGTTTTCAAAAATATTAATATACTAGCTGACCCCGTGCACTTAGTTGCCCGTTAGAAATGATGCCAATTCTATCATATGATTTGAATTTTGATTAATTTGTTATTAAATATTCGGTTTAACGGTGTTTAAAACTTAGACGTTGTCATTGACCATTTTAAATCTCAAAAAAATTGAGCAAGCATCACTTTAAAATGCAAATTTTGTAAAATGCTTTTTTATTGCACATTCAATTTGTGGCACGAATGTACCGTGTAAATTGCAAGTCTTGATCTATCATTGTTCAGGCACTACGTTTATCAGTCAGTGAGTTATAGTCAGGTTATATTATAGTCATTCCACTTGGCGTTGCCCGGGAGACTTTTATGATTATGCGAGCAGTATATTATCAGGTAGGAAATCTACCTATGGTGAAGTTTATAATTTCTAACCTTTATTATGTTTCAAAGTTATATCAATTTTTTTTTTTACAACAGTGGATAAGATACAATTATGTGTCATTTCGTGGTTTTTATAATATAGTTGGTATAACAACCTGACTTATTTAATTTTAATTTTTTTTTTACAGATTTAACCCTTTAAAATCAAAATAAAGCGACGTGGTGACACTTTGGTATTTGAAACAATTCTATGAAAAAAAATTTTTAAAAAGTTAAATAACGTCGTCATAAAATGGGTACATACAAAAGGATTTTTAAATAATGAGTGTTTTCGATAAATTAATCACTCAGTATCTACTTTTAATAAAGTAATAAATAACATAAGTATATTTTATAGATTATACTATAATATTTACATAAGTAATATTATAAGTATTGAGTAGTTTTAGAGATTCATATTTAAATGATTACTAGGTAAAAATATAGTTCATTAATTTTATTTTCGCGTCATTGAAATAAAGTCTCGCAAAAGTTTAACTGTATTATATAGATATAGCTTTTGTATTACATATTATATAAATGTTAACTCAATTTGAACTAAATGCAGTTACAATATTATTAACGTTATGATACTTTAATCTTTTCCCGTCATTTTACGACACATATTTATTATTTCACTGCTATAACATAATGCGTGGTTATACACATAAATTATAAGTCATAACACATTTCAATTGCTGTTGTAAAAGCCACCGTTGACGTGTAAAAATTATTTTTTTATCAAAACCAAAAATGAAATAATAATAGGTAAAAACAAGCCCTCAAAATAAAATCAATTATGTATTACGCCATTTTTATGGATATGCATAGTAAATCTAAATAATTTGTCAATAATACAACACATAGCCATTTGAATTTACGACAGTTTAATGTTTTTAAATATTTTAAGGTACCAAAGTATTGTCATTTGTGTACAATGTATCACGAATAATATTATTAACCGCCCAACATTATTTTTTTGCAATAATGACAAGCCAAATGCAACATTGTTTGAATAGGGTCGCGTCGTGTATAATGGAATAAATACGAGCAAGCGTGTAAACTACTCCGTACAAACAGATCAAATCCCAAACTAAGAGTTATCTACAATGCTATTTTTGGTCAATAGGTGTAACTAGAGCCATGAACCTTTTACATCCACGAAAAGGCATCGTGTAAACTTCACAAGAAGTATTTTCAGTACCCGCCCAGCCATCTGCTATATATATTTCGATAATATGAAACTCGTTTAATATTAATTAAGAATAAATTCCCAACATAATTATCGAATATATAGCCATTAGCCACTAGTTCTCATAGGCAAGGCGGGGCCTCGAGGAGCGTTGGTGCATCAAGTACTTAAAATATTATATAGATAGGTACCTATTAGTGATACCTATTACTCCGCGATCCGAGTGCAACGAAAAAAGGTAGGGACGATAGTCGGAAAGTAGAAGATTAATACCATAAAAAAAATCTAGATAGAATATATTATAATAGTCATCGGTAGAAAATTGAGAAAAAATTACCGTGATGGTTTTCACACAAATGTCAAATCTTTCGTCGGATTAAGCTATCAATAGCATTAATAATTAATATCGATCCAATATAGTATAAAATAAAACTATAATATAAATTATAATACAGAAACGTATTATTATGGCGCAATATAGCATAAATTATCGAATTAGGCAGTGAATGATTAAAAGCCCCTAACCGAAATACTCTATATTAATATATTATCATCTTTACTCTGTATTGTATTATTACGTTATGTATATATTACTTTACTGCTTTTAGGATTACTGATTACCTACGTATAACGCAGCCACTTATCGATAAATACATTATTATATTATGAGGTACCGCCTACATATAATATTTTAAACACGTATTATAGAGACTAATGAAACCAGTAGTTTTTTAGGGCGTTTATATAATTTTTTTATTTAGTTGCTTCAGAATTTATTGTAAATAAAGTAGTTGGGAATTAAATGCACTAAATAACTTTAAAAAATGCGATTCAAATCCCTAAGAAATTAGTTTGAAATGCAATAGTAAACTATGTTTTTTAATAAGTTAAAAATCACTTATACTATTTTTATTACACGAGTAAATATTTGCACTTTCCGTGTAAATTAATAAGTAATTAATAAAATGTATTTACCGTAAAATGCAACAATAACATAGATAATGAAAAATGCTAAAACATGAAAGAGAAAAGTTTTAAAACCGAATGCAGACATCCGGTAATTTTTTAAAGAGTATTTTATAAGAGGCTCATATTATTAGCCTTACAATGTGTGAAAATTTAATGAACGTTAGTGTATATTATTTATATTAAAATATTCAAGTCAACAATTTAAACATGCATTTATTTATTTTACAAAGTGTGATGATTCTTCACGGAATGCCATCCGTCGACACAGTGTAATAATTGATTTCCAACTTTTTTCCGTAGTAATACATCACACAAGTAGATAAACATTTCTAAGTAAAAATTACATATTATAAATTTCTTTACATAATACATTTTGTAAAACAGAAAATAGTGCGCATTACAAAAATAGAAGACTTTATTAACCGAACTCCTCTCCTTCCGCATGACCAGACGGGACAATAAAAAGTACCACTACGTTTATTTATATTTATTGTTGTTACTGTCAATATCGAATATTACAATATAATTTGGTCGGTAGGTATAGCCGCAGCCTATACGACACACGTGTGTAATGTGAATATGATATTGTGTGTTGTGGCGAGCAAAATGTTCACTTTGAGTGTCCGTTTTTAATATTCCTATTGTAAAATAATCGTCTCTTCCGTCAGGCACAAACAGTTTTATATTATAAATTATTTGTTTTCAGATCGCTTATCGTATATTGGTGTATTTACTTCGTGATAATATGTCACGGACGTTATTATAAACAGCCACAGTGTGCTATTATGCTATAATTATATCGAGTTTAAACGGGTCTGCAGTCAGTGACTACGAAGTTGGTTAATTGAATCAAACCAAATTAATGCAAATGTTTACAAAATTAATTGTACAATACTATCTAGAATTAAAAAAAAAAAAAGATGTACAAAGCATAATATTAAATTTTACGTTTGGTATAAGCCAACTTTTCATGGAACCTCCACTTTATCCTATCCATGTTAAAACCGACGTCAACACTTAATAAATCAACCCCATTATTTGTATTTTCGTGATATTTTTTGTAAACAATGTTCAGCCCATCCGCATCCTACCCAGTAAAAAACTAACTTTTCGATATTTTTATTTTGCTAAATGCTAATGCGTAATTATTGAGAATTATAAACTTAACCTACATGAACTGAAAATTCAATCATTACTGTGACATTAGTAAAAGCTTTATTTATTTATTCAGCTATTAAAGTTTAAAAGACTAGAAATATAATCGAATCGTGATGCACTGAATGAAATTAGTTAAGAAATTAACCAAAATAACGGTTTTTGATTTGGTAATACCAAAACGTAATTGGAGTTATTTGATATTGATTTTGTAAATGTCGATGTTCAAGCAGAATAAACCTGACTAAGCGGAACAATGAATTTCATAGTGTCTCCACTCTCGTCTCCCAAATGTAACAATTAATTTATAGCTTTTTACATGATTTTTAAATTCTAAAAAAAATGTATAATTTTTTTGAATTAATTTGTTAAATATTTAAATAACGTTGCTCTGAATTAATGAAGGCATCCGTATTTCAAGAAAATAATAAACTTATATATTTAGTGAATTATTGGTATGTGCAGTTACCTAACAAGTAAGTATTAGTAAATAAATAATAAATACTAAATAGAAATGTAAATTGTAAATGTTGTGTATAAAATAAACAATAATTATAATTTGTGTGAGACTAATCTGGGAATATTAATGGCCGTATGAATAGTTTATTTTTAATGGTTGCACATCCATACGTGAAGTGTTCAGACACAATATGCCAATGAATGGAATCAAATTTTTGTGAGAGAATATAAAATACAATAATATTTCCTAAAAAAAAAAAAAACATAGATTGGATGGATTTTAATTATGCCATTATAGATAATACATTTTTATTGTTTTAGCATTTACATATAGCATAACATTATACTATGCTTTTAACCAAAATTATTTTTTATATTAGTTTTTCACTTTTCCATCATAAGTTTTAATGAGTATAAAAATGTTACTTTTATATTTAACTTTTAACTTGTTATATTATCATTAACAACAGAAATAGTTTTTGGTATATAAAAACCAATTCAATTTTCTAATTTCTTATTATTTAGCTGTAGTAAACTTTTATTATAGATTCGATATCCATTTTAATTTTATAAATAAAAATTTATCAAATATGCAAGTTCTTGCAAATTGATTTAAATTTATCAATTCTTTTCAAATCAAAAATTACAAAGCGTTTTATTTTAATTTTAAGTTATTTGGTATTTCGATAAATATGGAATTCGGAGTTATATAAAAAAATTAATGCAAATAATTTAATAAAAACTGCATATTTTACACGAAAAATTCTCAGTAGCTTCAATTCTGTAAAAAAAAAAAGGGGGGACGCTGGGGCTTCTTAGAGCTAATGAGTAAGTTTCAATAATAAAGAGCATATTAAAATAAATTGTTCATTATTATTATTATTGTTAAAAATAATCTGTAAGTGTCTATTTAATTATCTTATTCGGTTAATATTTATACTTGTACAAATAATTATTGTGTTGTTATTTTTTTATTACCAAGACCGAGATAACTAATTCATACCTATATACCTAATTAAGGAGTCGAAACACGCAGAAAGCTTAATTTAAATATTGAATTAAAAAAATACATTTTTTAGTCTTTACTTAGATAAAATAATCCTGGTATACTTCATCCATTATACTAGTTAACTAGGTAACATTATAGGTACTGGTAATTTAGTTATAATAATATTATGAATTGTGTTATTTATGTTTAATAATATACGCATGAAACGCGTGAACTATTAAAATTTATAGTTTTTTACATCTCATTAGAAAATAAATATGATTTTTCATTGTTTATTGTACCTACTATTATGAATATTATTAGTTAGGTCGTTGGTGATTATTATAATTAATTATACTTTAAAGTATATATATATATATATATATATATATAGAACTTGCCTCAAAACATTTCATTTTTCATATGTGATATTTTAAAACGAGCCGGTCGAGTATGGAGTAAGTCGTCATATTTATTGTGTGTGTAGCCACATAAATATAAATATAAATGTATTTACTTTTGTTCCAAAAGATTTAATAAAAAAATAATTTTAAACATGTCATCATGAATAATGAATAGGTATGACAAGTTAAATAACTTTTTATTAAACGAAAAAAATTCAGCTTACAAACTCTACGTAAATATAATGATTATACGTAACATGTATATTAGGATATACAATTATTTAAATTTATATAAACATGTTACCTATGTATTTAGTACTTAAAGTACTAAAACCTTTATAGAACC
>VUJU01001201.1:49891-64513 GCA_009835225.1 Aphis craccivora
ATTATACGAATGTAAGTAAAGTAGAATATTTATTAAAATTCTACTACCTATATCAAGTTGAAGCACATACTTAAAATACCTATAATATTGAAATTGAATTCATAAAGTATGTGTGATGGTACGAGTTGAACATTTGAACACTATTGTCTAGTAGATTTTATTCATCTGGGCACAATAGTATAAAATTTATATTTATAACAATAATGATTTTTTTATGATTCTAATATTGAACGCGTAGTAATTTTAATTTTATTTATTGTATTCTTATATTCTTAGTTCAAATATTTTGTCAATAACAATTAATTGGATTATTACAATTGTCGATTGTTTTAACTATTGTAATAATTGATGAATAACCATTGCTATACATGTAATATAAAAAAATTGGACCTCGTATTTAACAAATTCTGTTACCTTCTTCATAATATTATATAGTCTATTCTATATATTATATTTATAAATATCCAACAGTCTCAAAATTAACCCCTGCGACGTTACCGCCATATAGTCAACACTCAACAACGCCTCATCGGTTACAGGTGTAAAATAAATTTTATTAATTCATCTGATTCTTATAATTTCGTTTTGAATTTGTAATTACATTAAACGAGGATACAACAAACACTGGAATGAAAACCCCACAATGTCAATATAAATTCCAATCTACCGTGCACAGCACTGCCAAACCGTAATAAATTATCCAGTAACCGCGTTGCAGTACGAATACGAAAAAAAACCGCACGGAACACGGTCGACCTTTGATTGGTGTATTATATTTTAGCGAAATCCGGGAAAGGCGTGTGACGACATTTGCGGCGGGATCAATGGCACTAAAATGACCATTCTCGACGGTAGCTGAAAGACGCGCGTGGGCGAAGATAGCATGTCAGAAAGTTGTATCCGCTTGACACTATGCGTAGTCGTGTGGACGTTAGATCGTAGTAGCAATTTGACGAAGTGACACCTGTAGATGAAGTGCCACCGTTTTACCGGACTTGTCGAAAAGTGTCACGGTGTTGTCAGTTGGGCGGGTGATCGCGACAAGAACGAAATGTATATTGTGTTATAGCATTAAAATTATATTCGGTCAATAATACTCGACAGTAAAGTAATCGTCACATTTAAAAAATGTTGTCAAATTTAAGTGTTTGGAGGTAAATATTATAATAAATATGTTTAATCTCAATGCCAATTAATTATTAAGAGTGAATAATTAATATCAAATCATCTAGATCGCCTTAAATAAGATTACAAAGTGTTTTCACATTAATATATTTTTTTCTTATTTAAATATATCAACTATATTGCATCTTGAATTTGGAAAACTCTATGCTACTTATGCGTATGTTATTTTAACATTATTATATAGTCCAAAAATGTTTTCAGTGGAGACCATTGAAGTATCAAAAAAAAAAAAAAAATTAAAAAAAAAGGAATAATTTACAGTTTTGTAAACACTAAGTTTAATTTAAATAAATATCGACAAAATAACACTATTCACCTCCAACAACGCGGCACACCAATGTAACAGTTGGACTTGCTTCATCGACAACAATCACATTTCCGGATTTTTGTTGGTAATTTTCTGGACGGTCTCCTCCAATAGAATTTCCATACTCGAAATTAATGGTTGGCCGTTCAGGAGCGACTATAATACACAATGCATAATTAAATATGTAAAATATTTATTTAAGAAATATTTGTTTATAAGGAAAGCCACACACAAATGTAATTTTATAAACTATTTTAATAAGTACACATTAATTGCCAAATTTCAAAAGCTCTATGGGTTTTAATGTCCTTAACAGAAAATACTCATAATTAAAATACTTAGTTAAAGTTTCTCATTATACCTACTTGGAATTTAAAATAAATACAATTGAAATAATTTAATTACATTTTTAGTTGAAATGAGGTATTCAATAGATATTTTTGTTAGAAAAAAAAGTAAGTACTATGTGAAACGAGATTCTAATAGTATAGCTGACGTTATTTTTATAATTTGCTTTATAAATTATAACTCTTGTAAAATTAATTTACTATGATTAGTGATTACTTTCAGGTATTCAGATATAATCTACCTTGAGCTTAAAAACCATTAGCAATAGTAGGAACGAAATAACACAATCATTCGATGGAAATTCATTGGACTGAAGTATTAACAAATGAGCTTTTCCTACTCACATGTAATCAACCAAAGTCTGTCAATACCTGTTTGATTTTGATTAATTATAATTTATTATCGTGAACAAACCAGATATCTAGTATAGTAATAAACATTTTGTTAAGTACAAACTTGATATTATTATCTATAGATATTGTTTGAAGTATTAACTTTCATATTTTGTTTAAAACTATGATTTATGAATGATTTGTATTTAAAAATTCAGTAATTAGCGGCGTTTAATGACTTGTAAGCTTGTAAAGTATCTGGCCGAGACTTCGATCCTCCCCTCACCAAACCCAAATATGCCAATGACAGATGTTTCCTTCAAAACTTTAACAACAAACGATACAACATGAAGAGTGTTGAGACCCTAAAAGTAATTATTTTAATCAGAAATAAGTTTACATAAAACAGATTATTACATTTTCACATCCAAACCAAATTTTAAATTAAGAGAATATTACAATAAATTATGTGTGCTTACAAGAAAAATATTGATATATTTTTAATTTTATTCATAATATACTTTTCTTATTAGATTCTAAGTTTAGATAAGAAACTATTCTGGTACCTATCGGTTTTAAAACGATAATTTTTTTTTTATGCAAACAGTTTATCGGAAAGAAGTCTTCTAAAAGTTTCAATTTTAATGACTCTATCGATTGGAAATTGGTCACAGATTGTACTTTAAAGGGTATTTGGGGCTTCTTCGGTAGTTTTTAAGAGAAAATTATTTAACAACAATCAAGAAACTAAAAATAAAAATAAATATAGTATCTAAGGTTTATTTACACTTTTTGTGGTTATTTTGGGTGATAATAAACCTTCCAATAATCGTTTATAAATTTTAAAATCAAATAGTGACAATTTAATAATGTAATTTTACATTTATTTAATTTCATTAAACTATAAATCATTTTTAATAAATCCCTGATCTTTTTTTAGAACATATAACTAAAGTTTAAATTTAAATTTAAAAATGAATAAAATCAAAACTATAAACATAATAACAAACAAACAGTAGGTACATAATATTTTTATATACTGTGTGAGTATTTACATATACATTAGACACACATATCAACACTGTGTTATTCGTTATAGTATTCTTTTTGGACAGCCCAGTGCGAACGGATTTTAAAAATTACATCCAAATCGTACTTTTCAAATACATGCAAAAACTTACATTATTATTAGAATATTCTTTATTTTATCTCAAAAATTAAAGGGACAAAAGGCAGTCATAGCTGAATTATCAATTAAAGTAAATAAAAATATATATTGTGTGTTTTGTTGATTTATCCTTTGAAAATTACCTATGACTGTTAAATTAACCAGTCTGTTCTTGGTGGGAGCTTTTAGGAAGTCAATTCGGCATCTATATACACCAGTATCGGTGGCCATTGCTCTATCCACCGTCAGATGATCGACTATATCTTGTTCACGTTGTAGTTGTTGTTCATTGCTGATTGTGTGAAAATATGCACGATCGCCAAAACCCAAAGGCGAAGACCACCATCTAGGTGGAACTGGAATTTTTGTAGATGTCTGTCTTGTATCATACCTGTACGAAAAAATATAAAATAATATTCATTTTAAAACATTTTAACTTTTAAGCATAAGGTGTTTAATAATAATAATTTAGTAATTTTGATATTATACAAATTTAATAAATGAATAAATATTTTACCCAGTCCTTGTTATATCATATTACTATGCTAATGGTTGGGTTAGCTAGTTAATAAGTAATAAATAAATAATTAAATATTAAATATCAGATTTTTATACTATACCTATTTGGCTACCTATCAATACTTTAACAAGGTATATACTGGTATGTTATGTCATTATACAGTTATAATAGTTATAATGTTATCGCTTAAAATGCAACTTCAAATTACGAAATATTAACGATATCATGCTTAAATTAATGAGTGCGTTTGAAAAACAATTTAGTCAATGGTTCGAGCATTTTATACAATTTATAATATCATTTGCATAATAAAACGTTTGGCTAAGGTATTCACGCCTATTAAGAGGATGCCACACCTGCATGTGTTGTCTTTGTCTTACTAACGCACAACATAGCAATTTTGCGTTTAGCAGAACCAAGCCAAGCCGAAAGCCTAGCATTAATAATGGAGTGAATTATCAACCTATTATTAAAATTATTATCTAAACATATAATAAGAGTTTTTACGATATTTCAATTTTTGAGCGAGTTATAAGTACCTTAAAATCACTTTAAATTATAGCAGCAAAAAAAAAAAAAAAAAAAAGATACCAATGTTTGAACATAGAATCCCTCATCTCTTTTAAGTTTAAATAATAGATAAATTCAATCTTATATAAGTACACAAAAAATTAAATAATACAATGAAACAATCTAAAATTCGTTTTGTTGAAAGCAAATTGTCAATGCAGCTGTTCATTTGTAACACCGAGACTATACATGCTCTTAAGGATTTAAATTTAATTATTTATGTTTTAAATAAAACCAATACAAATATGTTTTTTTTATCATTTAATGTTTTAAAGTTTGAATTAAAAAAAAAAAAGTTTTATATAGTACCTCTATAAATGTGATTTAAATTTTTACTAAGAGGATTTCAATAATTAACTTTGTTATTTCTAGTTTTGATTACAAACATAAGCCAATAGTGTTTTTTTTATATAGTAACTATCAAAATAAAAATGTCTAATGATTGAAATCCCTAGAAACACATAATGATTTATGTTGTATGTTTATTTTCTAACTATTTTTTTACAAAGAATTTCAACATCAATACGACAATACATTTAATTGTACTAATATTATGATTTGACAATATTATAATAACTTGAAAATATTTACAGTTTGAATTTGAGTACATGATTTATGAATTTTATAATAGTATTGGATTAAGAATTATGTATTTATGTATATCTAAATACCTATAGGAACACAGTAAACATTATACATTTATTCATATAAAAATATATAAATCTTTGTTTTTTCAAAATTTCGTTTAATATTCAGTAGATTAGTATTAAGTTCTATTCACTATACAGTCTATACAATATATATAGACTTAAGAAAATGAACAGGATACATATTATTATACACACAACATGTTTACCTTTTTATAAATATTACTAGACGTCCAGAATTTTATATTTGTAAAAGTATATATTATATTTTATTTATATTGGTGTCTGTCTAATGTCTAGGTAACGATAGATTAATATTTTACTAAGGTATTTACATTATGCAAACGATTTAAATTTGTATTTTGTATGTTATGTATAAAATATAACATTATATAATATTATATTATTATTCCGTGTATCCAATCTCATTCAAATTGTAAAAATCATTTCTTTAAATAACTTTTACAAATAAAATAATTTCAAAATTATCCATTCTCCTTAAATTCTAATTACCTAAGTATGTATAATAGTTTTTTTTTCATTTACGTAGATATTTCATCATGAACTTAAGATTACTGGATTTTACTGGATTAGTGCGGTTTTCTGTTTCACGTATAGGTAAACATACTACCTATTTACAATGTAGGTATTAATATTGATCTGGTAACGTGATGCCTATACACATAAAAAACAGATTGGAATTATTTTTGAATACTATTTTACATTGACATTTCCTAAATATTAAGACAGACTTGTCTGAATTGAAAAAACGTTATAGTAATTTTTTAAACTCACCATTTTTCTATAAATGAAAATAAAATTACAATTTATAATCAAATTACATAAACAAATATTATTTCGATGATTTAAAATTTAATATATTCATATTTTTTTTTATTTATTTACTTATAAGTACACGTATTAGTTATGGCAATATATGTTTAACATATGTACCCAAACAATAGTTAAAAACAGTCAAACCATATATTTTGATGACGTAATTCAAACATTTTAATAATTTGCGTTTTTTTTTCATTATATTCACTTGGCTGATTCGCCTGATTCTAAAAATAGTATTTTCAATAAAGTGTAGATTCGCTTATGATTTTATAATAATTATTAGTTTATACTTGCATGTAAAGTTCTTTTTATATTTTACAATAAAAAATATTGAATGAAAATTATTAACAATTGTCAATTTTGATACTTAAGAAAAAAAGACGATGGCCAACACATGTAACACATATTTTATACTAAACACATACATTTTTAAATGTAATAAGATTTTTTTTGTTTAAAATCAAAAAATTATGTTCTAAACAATGAAATATAAAAGAAAAAAGTATAACAATTATAGTCATGGTTTTATTTTTACTTAATGTTAGTTATGGTGTTGAACATATGGTTTTATAACCGTATTTCAGATGAAAAATAAACGACTGGATACTATTGTATTTTATTCATTAACTATCGCCACCATTACTCAACCCTTTTACACACACACACACACACATATATATATATATAAATAAAAAACTCATAGGGTTTTTATTTTATTTCTCACAATACATTACTTTTTAAATAATAATAGTAATGAAAAATTCGAATTTATACAAGCGGTCAAAAATCTTTCATGAGACAGGGAAATGGTGCAAAGCGATCGGTCAAAAGTGAAAAGTGAAAATAACAATAAAAATAAAACCCTTGTAGGTACACATACGATTATTGTTTGTCCCTATCACGTTATTATTTTGTATGTTTTTAACAAGATTATGTACAGAGAATTAAAATATTGTATTCCTGGCTAAAATTCAATAAATTGACTTAACCATTCCATAACGTCCTATCATATTATCATTGACAAAAAAAAAAAAAAAAAAAAAAATATACCGATTCATCAAACGTGAATAAATATAAAAACTAAGTTATTCGAATAAATATAGTAGGTAGTTGTAATATATTATGTCATAAATCATAAATAACAAATGGTTATAACATAACGAATTGGTCATGTAGTGGTTATTGCAGTTGGTTATAATTAAATTCGTATTACAGTACGAGTAGGTATCTTGAAATCTAAACATAATAATATTACCA
Organism: Aphis craccivora; assembly: GCA_009835225.1. Lineage (NCBI taxonomy): Eukaryota > Metazoa > Arthropoda > Insecta > Hemiptera > Aphididae > Aphis > Aphis craccivora. The sequence continues at coordinate 57,066 of VUJU01001201.1, forward strand.
CTAACGATAAAATCACAAAGTTTATTAACAAAGTTGATGCGAAAATATTCCAGTAAAAATCAGTGGTAGAAACCTCATGATTATATTAAATAAAAAACCATGCAAATATTTTAATTTATAACTCATAGATATCTCATAGTTTCGTGACTAAGTATTATTAGCTTTAGATTTAAACTTTTCATTTTACGTATTTATCATTAGTACATAAATAAACTGATATGAATGTATTGAAAGCGTGTCAACAGATAGCAATCATTAATCGTAACTAAATAACAAAATGATAGTGAAAAACGATCTGATGCAAGTTGCTTTGTGCTCACAAGTCTTAACTATTTAATGTTTATTTAGAAATTAACCATTTAATAAAAAGAAAGTTAGTTTAAAAAGTATAAAAATATGAAATTAGGTAATAAAAATATTTTATGTGCACAAAGAAAATGATAAAATATAAAATGAGTATCTATTATACACTAAATTACGTACAATTAAATTATAAATTATACATTTTTTTTCATCGATCAATAATAATATTTAATTTTAATAATATTACTCAGAACGACTGAAAATAGATTATCAACAATTACCGTTGAATGATGATTAGTACAATTCATTTTTTTAGGGTGTTGAATGTACATTATTTAATAATATTTTCAACATTTTCCACTTTTCCAGTGATTAAAGTAAAATAATATGTAAATTAACCAATCTAGATAAATGATCAAAAATATAATAACATAATATTATATTATTTTTTTTTCACGTTCATTAATAATAAATGAGAATTTCCATATTTGTTAGAGAATGATATCTTTCATAGTTTTCTAAATTTTAAACAAAACTTTACTGCACAATAAAATCTAACTATTTAAATGTATAACTTATATAAAATAAAAAATTATTATATTTAACTACAATTCAGAAAACTACATTTTCCTACATTTTAAAAATATTTACGTGCTAATAAATTAGTAGGTAAAGTGAATAAAGAATAACAATAAAAAAAAAAAAACAATTTAGGTTACGTATTTGATATTATTTTTACCAAGTTTAAGAAAAATATTGTAATTCAAAAGTAAAGTAAATTACAATATTCGAGAATACGTTTGGTAGTTCAAAATAAGACCTAATAATTTTAATTTCTTTTGAAATAATTATAATTATTAGTAAATAAAAATGTATATAAATTAAATTTAAAATAATATGACAACGTGTAAGTGTTAAAATGTACAGCAATTGATATACTCTGTACAGCTATAATATACGAATTATTAATTTGTAACAGTTATGTAACATGACATGACACCCACTAACTACTGGCCGATACAATAATATAATCACACGCATTTAACTGTAAGGAATATTAACAATTAATACACACCATGTAAAAACGATAGTTCCCTGTAGTACATATTACACATAAACACATTACCGACTACCAAACTCTATAAGACTACGGTACAGCCACCTACCATACAAAAACTTTAAATTGCATATTTTGTAAGTATTATGTTTTACAAGTATTTCGTAGGCCGTATAATAATTATAACTGTCGTTGTCCTGGTAAATTTAAATACGATTTAGATCATTTACTCTATCTACCCTTGGCTACAGTAGTTATATCCATAGGGTCCCCGACTTTTACTGGTCTTATATTTAACTGGCCTTTCTCTCTTCACGGTTATAACTTAGCGATTGTTATAAATTAACGAATTAGGTATGTAATATTTTTAATTATATGACGAAAATATTTTTGGTTTTGGTAATATGAATAGTGCTTATACGGTGATTATGATTTATTCCAAATAAAACTTATTTTAATTACTGTAGGTACCTGTAGAAATAACCTGTACTCTACAGTTCAAAATTAAATTGTCTGTAATATATCTATTCTTCCAAAGAGGAAAATCGCGGTTTTAAAGAAAATATCAACATTTATGTACATATGAATACAGAATAACTACAAACTGTATAGCTTAAGATTCTGAACCATAATAATTATTTATAATCAATAATCAATTCTACATTAATAACGCGTAGTGCCGTAGTTATAATATATGATATGGATATTATATATTTCGATACTATGAATATTTTTAAAAATTTTAAGTAGATTACAACGTAAATATAATAAATTAATTATGCTAATAAAAACCTATATCTTTCCTTACATGTTGACTAAGTAACATTTTTAGGCGTTTTACAAGGAATGCGAATGTGGTATTTTATTACTTGAAATTAATATAGTATTAAATTTTGGAAATATTATTCAATAATATTATTATTTTATGTCTAAAAATATCTATTCATTTATCATTGTTCAAACATTTATTTTCATAATATTAGTTAATAATTAATAACTAAAAACTAAAACTTAACCGTTCTACTCTATCATTTATAATTTACATTTATTATGATATATTTATTTTACATAACAGACACATACGTAGTCACATGAATACTAATAATTCGATATTACATACTCTATCTTAATAATACATTTACTTATTCAAAGCTCGCAAACGTCTTATTTTATAGTGGCTGCGAGAAATAATACGTCATTGGGAGACGATGATGATTAATATAACGAGTCGCCAAGCGCTGTGCTAATATTTGACTCAACGTGGATACACAGACCTAGTGCTATTAAATCAAGTGAATGTCATTAAAGCGACCAGTAAAATGATGGTGGACAGTAATTTTGACGGCTCAGTACCTACCGATAAAAGTTTATTATCATTGCTTTGGTTGGTTAGAAAAAAAACTTGTTGATGCAGCGGACGATAATTTAATGATATACAAAACAATAACAACTAAAACGATAAAAAACAAAAAGAAATATAAACTCTGAAACTATAGTGGCTGAGATCGCCATATAAACGATACTAAGTGGAATACTATAGTGGAAAATATTATAACCATCGGCGGGTCAGGGAGGTTAGATTATATTATAGCACGGCGGGGACTAGCGAAAAAGAAGAAAAAAATATAAAAAAATATGCGAATTTTAATGCAGAAGAATAGGTAGACGTATACGTGCACTGACCCAACTTCAAGGTAAATTATTATATAAATATTATTTTATTATACTATATAAAAAAAAAAAAAAAAAAAATGAATGTGTTTTAACTACTCCTCTCATTGATATATAATAAGAATAAAAACACACAATTGTCAACGACGTTTTAATTAAAATTTCATTAAAACAAACACTCCGGGCATATTGTTGATTTTTATTGACAATAGCTCGCATAATAGTATAACGGTCTAAGTTGCTGCAGCCTGTAAGTTATTACTCGTCTATTGTGTGTATTTATCAAACAACTATAGTATAAAGGTTCTTCAAGAAAAAAAATAGCTGCTAATACATCACTATAATCAACGAAGTGCAGTTTTAAGTACAACGTTTCATTTCTACAACTATTGTCACCAAATTTCGGTTATCTATTCATTAACTCCAGTCTGCGTGCCTGATGTCGAGCATGGAATTTGTTCTTATCAGATCTCCGTCATGTCAAACTATCTCTAATAGAGTCCTCCTATAAGAGTATTTTTCCACTCGAGTTTTCCATATTTTTTTTACGAGACTCATCATTTGCATGCCACTGCATTTTTTTTTAAAAAGTTATTTACTTCGCCATATTATCTATTAAAACGTATTATTTGACTCTTTTTAACTTTAAACCCTTTGCATAGACTATTTAAATAAATATCATCAATGACCATAGTCCCAGAAAGATCCAAAGAGTTACTGAATTTAACTCAGAGGGTTAGACTATAAGTATTTTGGCAGATTAAGTATAAATTAAACTTACCACATTTAGGAGTTTAGGGCTAGTAAAAGTTTTAAAACTCTGTGGGCCGGTTATCCTATTCGGCTAAGTCAAAAGCGCACATATTATACTTTTTATCCGGAAGCGGTTATTATTTTATATTTGATTTATTTGTAACTCATATCTAATTTAAGTTTAAATTTAAGATTAATTGATAATATTATAACTTTTAAAACTTCACACGTGGTATTGTTTATTACTCGAGTTTTAATAGAAAATAAAATAAAATACAGATTTTTTAATTTTTAATTTTTTTTTAATTTTATAAAACACAATCCACTCTCCCCTCATTATTTGTTACCTAACTCATTATAGGACTTCTTTTAGACATCTAAACTAATAATATTTATATTATACGATACTTTGACAAAATAGCTGTATAGTCGATTTCATACTACATTCAAATTTACCAATACCCTTAAAAGCTTGAACTATACTAATAAAATATGTTGGTAGTTAGTAATCTATATAAAAGTTAAACTTATGTTAAATTGCTTTACATAAAGTTTAGAAATTAAACATTACTGGGTTCTCAAAAAAATTGATATGCCGTTGTCCTCCAACGGCTCCAACTTTAATACATATTATATTAGTATATTATTTGTAAAAAATCGTATATAAAATTTTTTTAGTAGAATGATTTAACCCTTATCATATATACACTGCTGAGAATCATTATTAATCTATTATTAGATTTTTTTACTACTAAGTGATGATATTATATAGATTTCATTGGAGAGAATAATAATGTCTTCATTTAATGACATTCAAGAACAACTAAATTGACGTTTTTCTGTATAATCATAAAATAATTAAGCATTGATTTTCCATCCTAATTCCTAGTAGTTAATCTTAAAAAATAACTAATAATAATAAAACAATGTATTGTTTTTTTGCAGAACAAATAAAATAGAATGACTTAAGGTTAATTATTAAGTATGATGAGATGTTTATAGTTGTGCTTTGTTATCTTATTTTGTATACGGGCTTTTGTTTGATTGTTTTTTTTTTTATCTCAGAAATTTTTTTTCTAGCGTTAGTGCTCACAAAGTCATCAAAAACAATAAAGGCTGTCTACAGAGATGTATTCATTAGGTTACAAGGATGGGCAACTGTCTACGAAATCGACATTGAAAGATTAACATGATAAATTGATAAGCACCAGTTTTTACTCGCTCATTGATATAATGTAATAATAAGGAATCGGATTTTAATGCCATTTAAAATTTGAAAATAACTTTTATGAAAACGCGTTTATAATCTAAAAGCTTCAAAAAAGCACTTAAAATAATTTCATTTTTATTTTTGATAACACTTGTCTTATAAATTTATATTAATTAATATGCTATAAAAGAAAATGGGTTGACCCGTGTTGAATTAATTAAATTTATATTTGTATGTAATAAACCCGTGATTGTATGACTATTTGGTCATCAAGATAATTTTGTGTTGTTATTATTACCAGATCACGACATGTTTTAGTACAAACATGAAAAAGACATATTTATTACTTGGAAATCTAAGGTGTTTTTTTTTTATTTGACATCATATTCTTAGAAATAGGTCATAATGACTTATACCACGAACAAATTTAATAATGCCCTAAAACAAAATTCGTTGTTTGTATTTAAAGGCTTGTAACTTGGAAAGTATCATGTAAGGAAATCCAAAAAATAAGATTTAAGTGTCTACTAGTAAGCTTAATTATAACAAATATATGAAATCATCCATCTTATAAATGTGTATTGGTGTCGATTAGACGAGTCGTTTGTCTTATAAACGTCCCTTATAAAAATTAAGGGTAGACATTTGTTGTATTGTCCTAGGTAGTGTTCGATATCAAGGCTTTTTCCGCCGTGATTATACTTATACCGTGGCGTGTATTGTAGTGGGTATATAGGCAAGCACGACGCCCGTGCCAACTGCCACGTCAAGTTACTACAGGTGGATTGTATTATCATTCAGATGTCGCCTTGGGAAAAGAAAACCATCACCATTGCATACAACAAGCCATTATGATAACAGTAATAACAACATCTCTCCAGTGTGTAGGTATAAACGTGCATTTTACATTTGTATTATATTTTGTGTGCACGGAAGACAGTTGTGCGAGGATGGAATAAGGGGGATATGTGAAAACCTGAGGGGTTGTCGGAGTAAAGTTATGGGTAAAAGAAACCGAGGTAATAAATAAAGCGGAAAAGACTCATGTAGGTATATGTCTATGGTGAGAGAAAATATTAAATGTGCAAACTTGGTGTACGCCTGTCGGTGTCGGAGGCCGCGTAAAATACGTGTAGACAAATATACACGAGTGTAGTATACTACTGTATTAAATGTATAGATTTGTTGTTATATTAGTTTAGGGTGGAACTGGAACGGTTAGGGGTGAGTAGAAGAGGTAGACAAAGTATTAGACGGTTTTTGAGAACGAGTGGTGCCAGTGGCGGCGGTGCAGTATAGTGGCGGTGATGGCGGGTTGATCCCCAACTCCCACGAGTTGCGGTAAGTATATATCATTCTTTCAAATGTACCTTACCTATCTCATAGACGTCTATTTTTTTCGTTTTTTTTTTTCAACCTCTTTGTTGTAAAAATTGTATGGTGAAAATATATAATATCTAAACACAACGATGTACTAGGCTTTTTCTCGTTAGTAGATCAGTAGAATAAAAATATATAATATTTTTGATTTGCTAAGAATACTTATTCTATAAACAACGGCTTTTATTTTAATCACGTAAAATTATTAAATAAATATATTTTTTGTTTTGAACTTATACTTTGAACCAAGTAAGAATCCATAAAATGTATAATTAAGTTATACCTATTTATTTTTGACAATATCTATATTATATAATTTTAAGTCAACGAAATTTGTTTTTATGCATTTAAAATTTATGGACTTACAATTATTTTAAGTACGAGATGGCTAATGGTATTTTAGACACACTAATATGGTATTGTAACAAATTCAATAGAAACCATAGAAATTTGTATTAACATAATTTGAAATTACAAGAATTTGGTTACAATTTTGTATTCGAGAAAACCAAAAACCAATCTTAACTAAATAATTGTAATAACGAATTTTTTTTACTGTGTTAACCAGTAATATTTTTTTTTAATATAATAATTTATAATAATTGTTATTTGTTACATTAATCTCGTATATTGAATATAAAATATTTTACAAAATTAAAAATTTTAATTTGGTAGATGTAATATTTTAAAGTTAACCTCATTACAAATTTGATTAATTAATTTTATACAATATAGGTACTTCAATTTATTTATTTAAAATTAATATATTATACACAGCTATTTTTACCTTATTATTTTTAATTTTAATATAAATTTTATATAATACTAGGTACTATAATTTAACTTTCAACTAGAATTATAATTTAAATAATATATACATAAATACTGAAGTAATTTGAGCTTCACTCAGAAGTCGTTTTTTGAATGTGATGATTTTCTATTGCTATCAAATTATAGTAATAATAATAATATAACACTGTTTTCTTCCAAGGTGATCAAAGCAAAACGAGTGTGCCGACATATTCCCTCTCTATCTCCTGTCTGTTTTTAATTTTTCCGTCTATCTTACACTTT